>ML266028.1:0-43740 GCA_005239495.1 Nicotiana undulata | reverse complement strand
TTTACTTTGCACGTTCTGGATAGGCGCGCATCCTCATAGAGCGAGGGGTAGAAAAGATCAATGAAAGACTAGAGCGCGAGCTAGCTGATCTACCGACAAGTCCTTGATTTCTTATCCGCGAAGGCAGACTTGGACTCATTGAAGAAAGCACTTGAGGTGAAGACCAATGAGCGATTGCGACAACTACGGACCCCTTAACTAGGTTTTTTACTAATACTAACTAATAGGCTTTCAGAAGCTTTTCCACACAAAGAGGGGAGGAAGTGCTTGCTGCCAACTTGCCAGACGAGCGGACATCTGAGCTCAGCAGCGCATTTACTATTTGGAGATGGATGGCGCCAGGCAGGGTAAAAAGAAGGATTTTTTTCCATTAGCCGAGGAAAGAAGTAGCAAAGGAATATCGCTATCGTGGGAAAAAAAGAAAAACGTAGGATAGGAAGCTCTATTTGATCGAAGGGATGGCTAAAAGGCCAAATCCGGCTAAAAACAAAAAGAAGAGATCAAGGAGAGGGAGCTAGACGAGCACTTGCAAGAGAGCGACCGGCAGATCTAAAACTGCTATAGTAAAGTAGAACGAAAGTACCTCCCAAAGGTTCTACCTTTTCTTGTGCGTTCGGGAATAAATAGAAAGTTTCTAAATGTATAGAAGACTCTCGATTGATTGGTTGCGAGCCTCGACTGGGCCAGCATTGATGAAAAAAGAAAAACTTCCCCCATCGCAGGGCTAAATTAAATGAAAGATGTTCTTTTTATACATATGTTTAGAAAGCACTTACCTAAGTTTCCATTTTATCAAAATAGGAGGATAGGCAAAAATCTCAATTGAAATTGAAAGAAGAAGTTGAATGAAAAGTTTTTGATTCATCTATCATTATAGGCAGACAACACTAGCAAAGATAAAGTGACAGACATATAAAAGAAATTGATTCATCATCTGTAACATCTATCCATCCTGCAATTCCAATCCACCGATTCATTGAGTAACTCTTGGGTAAACTATTAAACTAATAAGAGGTCTAGGGCTGGTTCTGGAAAGGGATAGAAGAGAATGTAGTTCATTCAAGGCTCAGACATAATTAGTTAGAAGCACCTCTTTCTATTGATATTGACTTGATGTGATGCTCTCTTCTCTCGCCCGTAAACCATAGGAAACATCTGCACCAGACATCTTCAAAAAAGCTGGTTGGAGTTGCTCATTCCCATTTTCCGTTTGGGCAGTTGGTCGGAAAGTGCCGAACTCAGCAGAGTGGGTTTTGGCTTGCCCCTTTCTATCTTATTAGTCAAACCTAAAAGTCCTTATTTCAAAAAATCAGCGCTAACACCCTATCTATAGTAATGGGCCTTTTCAATTCAATCTCCCACTTGATTTCGGACAGTCAAATATAAAGACTCTTTGTTAGCTCTTCGTGCCTCCTTGACTTCTCAAACTGAACTAAGACTGTCCAACTAGAGTATAGTCGGAAGGATCTCTTTTTGTATTGAAAGTGTTTTCAAATAGCAATCCATCGCGTCGGTAATAAGACTTAGAGTAAACGAACGATTCAAGCTCCTTACAGAAGGCAGTTCAACTTGGTGACTTTTGATGTAATTGTGTTTAAAGAAGTTGTCACGCCCCAAAACCGAGGGGCGCGACCGGCGCTCAACCGAGCAAGCCCGACTGAGAAAGCCTATTAGGTTTCATTCTACCCAAAATTAATTTATGAATGACAAGGAGATGAACTCCATAAATCCTACTATATGAGTATTGCATCAACAATTTTTCATCTTTGTCTTTCATTAACCGTTCAACCATACTAACCAAATTATTACAATTAATAGATACGAAGGAAACTTTCTGCCAAACAACAATATTTCTAGTTCAAATTTTTAATACCCGACACCACACACAATCTGTCTACGAAGCCTCTAAAGATGGAAAGACAAAGTGACCCTGCCGGCGACAAGGCCCCGGCTATACCTCAAAGCGTAACAACATAAGCAAAAGAAATGTGACATATTCTATATATAACCCCGGAAGGAAATGGGGCTCACCAAGACTGTTGTGGAGAGAATGAGAAGGCACCGCTACCTGCGATCACCGCTACCAGCTTCAGAGCCACCTCAAAGAGCTTTTCCTTAAGTTTATACAATACACCAACACCTCTAGCAATAACAATCTGGATGGAGGTCAATCTAGTGGTTATTTTCCTTGATTCCTGAAGACTTGAGCAATATCTGGGTGATTATGAAGCTAGGTCCCCTCTTTATCTCTCTATATGCTCTCAACCCTCTCTAAAATCAGTAGAAAATGACCCCAAATGAAGCCCCTAAACCTATTTATCAAAATGGGATCGGGTTATAAAAATAGGAAAAATAAGCCTCCGAAACCGGGTCTGCAGTCATAATAGACCGCTAAACAAGAATGTGGGTCGCAAAATGCATCGCGAAGCTGGTTCCCAAAACTGGGCTACACTGGTCCATTTTGCGACCAAATTTGCGGTCGCAGATCAATTATGCGGACCACATATTGATTTTGCGATCGCAAAATTGACACAGCATCACATTTTTCCAGCCTCTGGTAATTTGATCATAACTTTGTGTAGGAATGTCCAAATGACAAACGGTTTGAAGCGTTGGAAACAAGACTCGAAGACCTTTCATTTGATAGGTTTTTATCACTAAAACCTTATATATATTTATATATGCTCGTTCAAAGTGTGGACTTGTGCAAACACATTTGGAATTTTAGCCTATTATGAAATTTTCCCGTTTGGCTTAGACTTAGGCCCCTCCTTGGATCCCCCATTACTTATTATATGACTGATATACTTATTTACCATATCCAATTCATTTACATCATATTTATAGCACATAAAAGGTTAAAATTAGCCTACCTGGCACCCCAAAATCCTAAATTACTTAGCAAAATTTTCCGGGGCCTTACATTCTCCCCCACTTAGGATCATTCGTCCTGGAATGAGAGGTAGAGTCTGCCCCAAACACCTCAACATAACATATCTCTTTTCTAACCTAACTCAAGTCCCTAAATTTTGACTAACTCCCAATTTTTTCAGAAATTTCGGCAGCATCTCCTTTGTAACTAGGCCTATCCACCTGCTAGAGAACCACCAAAACTCTCCTAATAACTCATCCATAACTCGACAAAGCACCACAATGTATATTTTCTTAACATTAATCTTAGTATTACAAACACTAAATTATCATAATGATACCTGAACATGGACTGCACATTTTTAAATCATAACACCTATGAGGTACCTTTCAAATCAAAACTAATTGATATACAATCTAGCGAAAATATTTTCTTCCACGACACTTTCGGCCTTCAAGGTGGCCTCCTCGACTTACAGGCTTTTCCATAAAACATTCACGAAAACAATCTCAACCCCCAAACTTATCTAACAAGGATGACGACTAGACACCTCACATAAGCTAACTATACATTAACATCACCTTCAATAATTTCCACCGGGATGATACACAAAGGATCTCCAACTACCTTTTTAGACACAAACATATGAAAACACGAAATACATGAGAAACAACTACGAGGAAACATCATACTCCTAGCGCAACCTAATGGGAAATGCGCTTATGTATCCTTCATTATCAATTCACATAACATCTTCAGGGGAAAACATTGAGAATAACTTGTGCACCCTCCTAAGTTCTAAATCTCTACGCGAAAAACCCAAACTAAACATGTGGTGACCTTCAACGATTACTCTAAGATGTGCTATCATAAATTGACCATAAAATTACCTATTGAATATATGTGATCACAGGGTGACTTTGACACGTTTGAACCTTCCATACCAAATAGATCCAATACAATGAGGAACAACGGAGTTCAAGATTGGGCTGGAATTATTCAGGCATCCATTAATGTGCTGAGAAGAGTATTTCATGAGGTCATATGCTAAGAGACACGCGGATTTATACTAACGATGCTATCATGGTTTAATCCTGGTGTCGACATCAATTATCAGATTAATGAAGCATAGTGGTAACTAGTATTTTTAGGTGAGGTGGATACCATGTACGTGATCTTGAGATTTAAAGGAAGTGGTCAAGTATGATACACCAGTTGTGTCCCTGAGTGCAAGGTAAGTAGTTGAGCTCAAATGGTAAGACTCTTGCAACATGGGTGTGATCGAGGCCACAACAAAAATACATGGAATTTGATCACTCCTGACAATAAGCGACACAAGGACTGTATGCCACAAGCGCATGATGATGGAAAAGAAGTCATCCACTTATGAAATTATCATAATTCGAACAATTTAACCCTTCTCGACAACTGATCCGGTAAAGAATGATTAGAGGTATGGCAACTGGTCTTCCAAATCAATGTGCTTATGGTATGTGCAAAAATCTAGAAACGTCTAATCTCAACCCTCTTACGGGTGAAACCACATAGCTAGGACATCCTATCATAGGGGTGAAATCATGTATTGGTTAGAGGGGTTCTAATGGTTGACGTAACGCTCCGGGAAGAAAGACGATTAAAACTCCTACCCTCCCTAAGGCGGTGGAATGCCAGGGGTAGCAAAATTCCCCGCACATGACAATGACGTTGTCAATAATCCTAGAAGCCGAGTGAACAGAAAGCCACATAACCTCATCAAATCTGACCCATTTAAGACGTTTGAAAAGGGGACACAATTTGGTTTGAAATCATGGCAATCTAAGCTTGAACTTAAGGAAAATCATTATTTTTGGAACCCATGAGACAAGCCCTCGTAGCCCTAGAAAAATCGTCAACAATGGTGAGAAAGTACTTAAAACCATTACGGGTTAGTGTAGAATAAGGCCTCAAAGTGTCCACATGAATAAGTTTGAAAGAATGAGACGTCTTAATGCATTTATCGGGGAAAAGTAACCTAGGTTATCTAGTCACAGGGACATCGGAGCAAGTAAATTATTGTTTAGAAAAACATCTACAAGGAATGCCAGTAATATTTATTTATTCTAACAAAAGGAATATGTCCCCATCCTTGATGTTGTAAGATTTCCTCTTTGATGCCATAAAACATAAAATGAGTTTTACAACGAGAGTTATCAGATGAAGTGGATAGTAAGGCAGTCAAGCTAAAGAGCACCATTTGGAACCAATCAAGCTTAGACTGAGTTCAAGATACTAGAAGTCTGTAGTAAAGGGGAGTTTACCCACTTCCAGTGTCCTTTTTAGAAGAGGGGGCTTGTAGAGTACATAAAAGTGAGGTGAATTGAATCGAATCATATAGTTGGATAGCTAGCCGAGAAAACGAGATAAGGTCGTATTGAAAAACACGGAGAGACGATACAGGATGCAAGGTAAATGAAAAGAAAGTGAGAGAGGCTATGGAAGTAACCTTTACATTGTAACCACTAGGAAGGGTGGTAATATAAGGGATTACGAGAAGCTAAATTTTTGAAAGAAGATCTCTGTATGTAGTCACGTGATGTATAACTGATAGTGAATGAAGCAGATTCGTAGCTAAAGTGAGAGGATGGATTGACTTGCCTCCGCCACTTATAATTCTATATCCTGTTTAGCTATGTCAGAATACTTAAAATCCCAGTAATATCAGAATACCGAAAACTAGTTAACCAGAAAATAAAGGTATTGTTACATCTATCCCATTGTCTGTATTTAGCTGAATTGGCAAGGGGATTCGGGTGGATTACCATCGATAAAGGAAATTTTATTTCTAGATGCCAAAGACACAATTATGATCTTCCTTCAACAACCGAAATTGGAATTGGGACAACAACCAAGGGAAGACCGGGTATAGTGGAGGAATTAACAAAACGAGGACTTGAGGTTTCTAGGAGTAAACTCAAAAGCCTCACGGCTAGTGGAGCCACTACTAACATTACAACCAGTTGGATTCGTAGCAAAATAGAGCAATTAACAAATAGAGACACTCAAACAAGTATCATGCAAATCAAAAGAGGAGCGAAAGTACTCATCTTCCCTACAACCAGAAGAAGGACAACCTCCAAGAATAAGATGAGCAACAAGAATAAGTAGCATGATCCCGCTACAACATTAGAGGCCCGACAAACCCTAGCTTCGATGGAGATTTAGCAATGTCACCAACAATAATTGAGCAGACCAAATCCAGAAAATAACTTGCAAGAGAAGAGGGAGAACTCGCCAAGCAAATGAAAATCTTGCCGATTCCAATCACTAGGCGAAAATAAAAGTCTCAAAAAGGTAGAGTGAGGGCACTATCGGACTAAAGAGGATGATGACACAAGACAAGATCTTCACTATGACACTATGTTAACATACAGACTGAAGCAGAAACTCGAAGAAATTGGCCTAGGGTTTTGAATAGAGAAGAATAAATGGTCGAGAGAAAATATCTTTTTATTTTCTGCAAAAATATTAGAATTGTCCATCCATTAATTCGGTAAGAAGTTCTTCGGGTATAGTCCCTTGTTGAGAGTTTAGAAAGGCGTGTCGAAAGTAGTAATTCTATAGTTACAACTCAATTCAAGGACATGATTAGAGAGTTCGATGTCATAAGAGATTGCATATAAGAAAATTTGCGGTGGAGTGGATTCACGAAATAATGGATCTCGTTCAAAGAGTAGATGCATGCAATGTTTTGTGATTTAGTGTCCTATCAAGACCATGTTTATGAGAACTCCCCCCCCCCCCATCCCCTACTACGGACGTACATACACAGTGAGTAGAATCTGGGTGTTGCTCATGAGGATGCACCAAGAAGTGACTGACTCAACGACTTTAGGTTGATAGGGCGACGACTTAATCGATGCCCCTTGAATCCACATCCCTAATGTACGTTGGTACCATACCGATATACTATAGGATTTGGTGGTGCAGTGACATTAATAGGGACAAGGCACTCCCCCCTTCCCCCCTTAGCGATAGGTTCTACTAATCCCTCCAGGGCTCAATACATTCCTCTAACAAGCCTTTGGGCAATCTCCTCTGAACTCAATGGTGGGATAAATCCCTCCTCACATGCTTCAAATTCGCAGATTATGGTGTAAAGATTACAAATCTTGATAATAAGACTTAGAGGGGAGAATAACTCCCTATCTTGAGCTCTATCGCACGATCTGGAGTATTAAAGAAGGGTGGAATTCCTAAATATCTAAGTAGCCCCCTAATTATAGATGTGGTCGACTACACACCGATAAGAAGGGCTCTACTAGATACGGCTCCGAGACATCCTGGGACACTTTAAAACCTTAGGCTCTGATACCAAGTTTGTCACGCCCCAAAACCTAGGGGCGCGACCGGCGCTCAACCGAGCAAGCTCGACTGAGCAAGCCTATTAGGTTTCATTATACCCAAAATTAATTTATGAATGACAAGGAGATAAACTCCATAAATCCTATTATATGAGTATTGCATCGACAATTTTTCATCTTTGTCTTTCATTAACAGTTTAACCATACTAACCAAATTATTACAATTAATAGATACGCAGGAAACATTCTGCCAAACAACAACATTTCTAGTTCAAATATTTAATACCCGACACCACCCACAATCTGTCTACGGAGCCTCTAAAGATGGAAAATACAAAGTGACCTTGCCGGCGACAAGGCCCCGGCTATACCTCAAAGCGTAACAACATAAGTAAAAGAAATATGACATATTCTATGCATAACCCCGGAAGGAAATGGGGCTCACCAAGACTGCTGTGGAGAGAAAGAGAAGGCACCACTACCTGTGATCAGCGCTACCAGATTCAGAGCCACCTTAAAGAGCTTTCCCTTAAGTTTATACAATACACCAACACCTCTAGCAATTACAATCCGGATGGAGGACAATCTAGTGGTTATCTTCCTTGATTCTTGAAGACTTGAGCAAGATTTGGGTGATTATGAAGCTAGGTCCCCTCTTATCTCTCTATATGCTCTCAACCCTCTCTAAAATTAGTAGAAAATGACCCCAAATGAAGCTCCTAAACCTATTTATCAAAATGGGGTCGGGTTATAAAAATAGGAAAAATAAGCCTCCGAAACCAGGTTTGCGGTCACCTAATGGACCGCAAAACAAGAATGTGGGTCGCAAAATGCATCGTGAAGCTGGTGCCCAAAACTGGGCTACACTGGTCCATTTTGCGACCAGATTTGCGGTCGTAGATCAATTATGCGGACCGCATATTGATTTTGCGATCGCAGAATTGACACAGAATCGCATTTTTCCAGCCTCTAGTAATTCGATCATAACTTTGTGTAGGAATGTCCAAATGACGAACGGTTTGAAGAGTTGGAAACTAGACTCGAAGAAATTTCATTTTATAGGCTTTTAATCACATTAAACCTTATATATATTTATATATGCTCGTTTAAAGTGTGAACTTGTGCAAACGCATTTTGAATTTTAGCCTATTATGAAATTTTCCCAGTTGGCTTAGACTTAGGCCTCTCCTTGGACCCCACATCACTTATTATATGACTTATATACTTATTTACCATATAAAATTCATTTAAATCATATTTATAGCACATAAAAGGTTAAAAGTATCCTACCTAGCACCCTGAAATCCTAAATTACTTAGCAAAATTTTCTGGGGCCTTACAGAAGTATAGGGTAATATAAATTGATGTGAATGTGGAGTTTGGTTTAACACAAGTATCGGGTTTGAATGTTAAAGTATATGTATTAAAGTGCTTAGGGAGGTGTAGTCACTCTTATATCTAAATGTATCATACCCATCCCGCAACCTACATTACAACCAAATAAAGTCCTACTTGATCCTAGACTGAATGAGCTCGATTAGTAGAGTAGTACACTACGGGCAAGCCTATGGTGCATTTTATGTGGCACAAGAATGTTCTTTCTGAGGGTGAGCGAATTTTATTTCTTTTGAAGTCCTCAGTGTGTGTGAATTGTACTGATTACGAAATAAGTCTCTTTTGTTGTGAGCAGGCACTTGATTCATGAAAGGGAGGTTAGTATAGACCTCTGGCTTAGAGTAAATAAGTCGGTTAGGGAGATTGTGTGGCTAGGGAGAGTCTACTCTTGAGGTGTGTATGTTTCCATTGTGAAATATTCTTGGTATGATGAGTTGGGAAGTTACTTAGTGAAGTTAGGTATGTAGAGTGTTGTTTTATTGCTCGAGGACGAGCAATGGTTTAAGTGTGGGGTGTTGATAGTAGCCTACATTATGTAATTTAGACGCTATTTACACTCTAATTTAACCGCACTTTATTGATGTTTGAATGTTAAAAGATAACAAAATACTCTAATTGAGAAATTTATGTTTTGCAGGAGGCACTCCGATCTAGGAGGGAGATAAAGAGTGTTTTGGAGTCATTTATGAATGTACAAGGCCTATCAAAGGTTAGCCCGGGCAAAACAGAGCGAGGAAAGCAAGCAAAAACGCAAAATGCAGGTCCGCGACCGTGGATCTGGGCGCGAACCGCTCGCAAAGTGAAGGCAGTGCAAAGGCGAAAATCCGCGGACGAATCCGCGACCGCGGATGGGCTGTTAAACGTGAAAGAATGCAGGGGAAACTATGTAATTTCTTGGGCAACTAACCTAAACCTATAAGAGCCTAAACTCGACCAGAAGTCAGATTAAGCTTGTTTTAGACGATATTGGAGGCAAGAACAAGGGAGAGAAGATCAATCAATTCTTTAGAGTTTTTAGCTTCTTATTCTTACTTCTAATTGTGAATTATGAATCATATTAGTGTTATGTTTTGCATTAGTATGAGTATCTAATCTAGGGTTTTGATGGAACCTATTGAAGGATTAATTTATCGTTATGTTAATATAGATTTGCCATAGTTTTCTCTCTATTTGTTCAACTATATTCTTGTTGCTGTTGATTGAAGGACCCTCAATTAGATGTTCCTATTTAATGTGCATTACTCGGGAGAGAGTGCATATTTAGGTCGTTGTTGAACAACATCACTCCCGACGTATATGAGGGATCAATACGAAGGGCTTAAAGGTGGGATTAGGGATAATGAAACCTTGTGTGCGATCTAAGTGATCTGTAATTAAAGCTAGCTAGCGTAATTCGGGAGAATATGTCTAGTATATTATTGTAATTACTTGGGAGAGAGTTACGACAGTCAGAGTGATCATGATCGATAGAGAAGACTTAGGCAAATTTATAACAAACATAGCGAAAAGGACTTCGACAATAGGGGAAATCATAACCTAAGACCATTCCAATTATTTTCTATAACACGTTCATAATAGTTCTTATTTACTGCATTCTCATTAAGTAATAGTTAGTTAGTAAACATCCAATCTGTTATCTAAATATCTTGGGAAGTTGATTACGTGGATTTGTGTGCGTCTGATAACTGTGATTGATAGGTTAATTCCCTATGGGATTCGACTCCGGACTTGTTAACCGGAATATATTTGCGGCGACCGCTTAGTCCTTTTTATAAGGCATAGCTGGACGTGATTAATATGGTACGGGATTCCTGTTTTGTGTGTGACCCCATACTTGGACAGCAGTGCAGCAAACTGCTTATTCGCAAAGTGTGACCCATTGTCACTGATAATCACTCGAGGTGTCCCAAAACGGGTAAAGATGTTTTCCGCAAAAACTCACACATCACGCGAGCATCAGTAGTCCTAGTAGGGATTCCTTCGACCCATTTAGAGACGTAGTCAACGGCTACTAGGATATACTCATAAGAATGCGACATTGGGAACAGACCCATGAAGTCGATGCCCCAAATGTCAAAAATTTCACATACTAGTATGGAGGTGAGCGACATTTCATCCCTCTTGCTAATATTACCTGGTCTCTGACACTTGTCACATGCAGCTACATACGCTCTTGCATTTTTGTACAGAGTAGACCAAAAGAACCCGGCTTCCATGACCTTTGCTGCAGTGCGATTTCCACCATAGTGACCTCCAGCTGCTCCATCATGGCAATGAGACGGAATGCTTTCCATTTCTCCTTCAGGCACACATTTTCGAATCACACCATCAACACACAGTTTAAACAAGAAAGGGTCATCCCAAAAGTAACTTTTTACCTCACTTTGAAGCTTCCTTGTTTGATCACGAGAGAGGTCACGGGGTAACGATCCACTAGAAAAAAAGTTGGCTACATCCGCATACCAAGGCGGCTTTTCACCGCTGATATAGAAAAAATTTGCTCATCAGGGAACTCTTCCCTTATTTCAACCATTTCAACTGGAGGTTTCTCAAGCTGATATAGATGATCTGCGACTTTATTTTCTATGCCCTTCCTATATTTTGTTTCCAAGTCAAACTCTTGGAGCAACAACACCCACCGTATCAGACGCGGCTTGGATTCCTTCATACTCAACATGTATTTCAACGCTGAGTGATTAGTGTGTACAATCACCTTGCTTCCCATCAGGTATGATCTAAACTTTTCAAAAGAAAAGACCATAGCAAAAAACTCCTTCTCCGTAGTGTCATAATTGACGTGAGTATCATTCAATGTTCTACTTGCATAGTAGATGGGCCTAAACATTTTATCTCTTCATTGCCCTAGAACTGATCCCACAGCTAGATCACTCACATCACACATTATCTCAAATGGCTAGTTCCAATCAGGTGTCAGCATAATAGGAGCACCCACACGCTTTTCCTTTATGAATTCAAATTCTCTTAAACACCCCACATTAAAAATAAACTTGGCATCCTTCGCTCGCAATTGTGTCAACGGCTTGGTAATGCTAGAATTTTGTTTTATAAACCTTCTATAGAACCCAGCATGTCCCAAGAAACTTCTTATTCTCTTCACCGAAGTCGGGGGAGGGAGCCTAGCAATAACCTCTACCTTAGCTCTGTCAACTTCAATTCCATGCGTAGTTACCTTGTGGCCCAGGACAATTCCCTCCTTCACCATGAAGTGACAGTTCTCCCAATTAAGAACCAAGTGAGTAGCTTCACAACTTTCAAGCACGAGCTTCAAATTCATCAAACAATCCTCATAGTCATCACCAAAAAGGGTGAAATCATTCATGAACACCTCTAGACACTTCCCGTTTAAGTTGGAGAATATAGATATCATGCACCTCTGAAAAGTGGCAGGTGCATTACATAGCCCAAATGACATCCTCCTATAAGCAAAAATACCTGACGGGCAAGTGAATTTGGTCTTCTCAACATCTTCTGGGGCAATGGGTATCTTATTGTAGCCTGAATACCCATCAAGGAAATAGTAGCATCCGTGTCCAACCACCTTCTCGAGCATTTGATCAATAAAAGGGAGTGGAAAGTGGTCTTTCCTTGTTGCATCATTCAGCCTTCTATAATCAATGCACATTCTCCACTCGGTGACTATTCTTGTGGGGATTAATTCATTGTCTTCATTTTTCATCACTGTCATGCCCCTTTTTCTAGGTACAACTTGCACTGGACTAGTCCACTAGCTATCAGAGATGGGAAAATCACTCCCACATCTAGCAATTTGATGATCTCCTTATGCACTACCTCCTCTAATTTTTGTGCAGCTTACGTTGAGGCAGCACCACTGGCTTGCTATTTTCTTCCAACAGAATCTTGTGTATGCATATGGCTGGATTGATTGCTTGAATATGAGCTATGCTCCAACCAATGGCCTTCTTGTGCTTTGACAGTAGCTCCACCAGCTTTTGCTCCTGTGTACCTATCAAATCAGCAGAAATAATCATAGGAAAATTGTTAATTTCGAGAAAAGCATATTTTAAGTGAGTGGGGAGAAATTTCAATTCCACATTGGGCTTAAAAGCCTCTTCTTTTAGTTCCTCTTCATCAACCACTTGATCAGTTTCAAGAGTTTCAGCCTCTTTCTTTATTTCAGGATCTTCATCATCCACTGTTCTAGACCGAGTAATACACCTCTCTAGAGTATCCTCCACAAGCTTGTCAAACTTGTACTTCTCACCCAACTCTCCAATGACATCTAGCTTGAAACACGAGTAGGCAGACACCTCATCACTGGGGTATTTCATCATTCTCTTCATCAAGAACACCACTTTCTCAGTTCCCACTCTGAGCATAAGCTGCCCCTCATAGATATCAAGGATGGCTCTACTGGTACATAAAAATGTCCTCCCTATAATTAAAGGCACCTCCTTGTTCACCTCCATATCCACCATAATAAAGTCTAGGGGGAACACAAACTTGTCCACCTGCACTAGAATATCTTCAATGATTCCCTCAAGAAGAATGGTGGTCTGGTCGGCCAGTTGTAGGGACACTAGTATTGATTTGATCACTTCAAGTTCACCTTCAAGTTTCTAGAATACAGATAGAGGCATTAGATTTATAGACGCACCGGAATCACAGAGGGCGTTGTCAAAATTTTCACTCCCCAACGAGTATGGTATGGTGAAGCTTTATGGATCCCCACACTTTTGGGGAATTTGTTTTTGCAATATGGCACTGCAGTGGGCATTCAGCATGACCACTGTTGTCTCCTCTAATTTTCTCTTGATAGATAGGATTTCCTTCAAGAACTTTGCATAAGTGGGCATCTGAGTGAGTACCTCTGTGAAGGGAATTTTAACATAAAGTTATTTGAGAATCTCCAAGAATCTCCCAAAACACTTGTCAAGTTTCTCCCGCTTCATCTTTTGAGGGAACGGTAGAGCTGGCATATGTCTACTCTCTTCAATTTATTTTTGTACCCCGCTATTCTGGCTCTTCTGCTCTTCGTTATTTTCCTCTACAGGTGTCTCTGTTTGCTTGTTGACCACCTTTGATTTAGCCTTCACTATTGGGTCAGTCAATGTTTTTCCGCTTCTTAGAGATACAACTTTGATTGTTTCCTTCGGGTTCTTTTTAGTGTCGAAGGGGAGAGTCCCAGGAGCCCTCTCAGACAACAAATTTGCATTATGTCCCATTTGCCTTTCTAAGTTCCAGATATTCGTGCCCAGAGTCTCGAATTTGTTGTCTATTTTGTTAATGAACGACTTCATGAGATCTTCCATATTTGACTGATTTGGCTGTGGTGGCTGGTATTGCTGCCTCTGCTGGTTCTAAAAACCTGGTGGTCCCTGACCCTAGGGTCTGAGATTATTTTTCTTCCATGATTTCAAGCTCCCATTAGGAGAACTCCACGACACTCCTGGATGTCTTTGACCCATAACATTAAAGTTGTTCCCACAGTGGTAGTTTCCTCTATTAAAATTTCCCACAGCGTTGACCTCCTCAGATGTATCTTGACACTCATGTGTAAGATGTCCAATCCCTCAAATGTCACAACCCACCTGTGGTTGAGTTTGCACCTGAGCCATAGTCAATTGCTTGATGTCCTTAGCTATAGTTGCAATTTGGGCCTGCATTGGTACATGCGATTCTACTTGGTGCACCCCTGCTGATTTTCTCCGATCCCCTTGGTCTGTGGACCATTTATATGATCTTCAGATAGTTCATTCAAGAGTGTGACAATCTCTTCCGGAGTTTTCTTCATCAGAGGGCCTGCAACTGCACTATTTATAAACCTTCTTGATGACAGGTTTAAACCGTCCCAAAAGTCCTTAATTGCATCCATTGCTCCATTCCATTGTGAGGGCACCTCTGAAATAACTCCTTAAATCTTTCCCATGCTTCGAACACAATCTCTCCTTTTCCTTGGATGAAATTGTGAATCTCCTTCCTCATCCTTCCCGTCTTAGCAGCGGAAAAATATTATTCCAGAAACTTGGTAGTCAACTCCTCCCACGTACGGATTGTCCCTGAGGGAAAACTACTCAGACACTGCTTTGCATCATACTTCAGTGAGAACGGGACTCATATGAGGTATATAGCATCATGTGATGCTCCACTATAATGAAATATGTTCCTAATTTCATCGAAGTCCATCAGATGGTTGCCGGGATCTTCATTGGGTTTGCCTCTAAAAATGCAATTATTCTGAATGGTCTGGATGACTCCCTGTTTGAGTTCAAAACGGTTGGCATCGATGTGTGGGGGCCTCACACTAGACTATTGTTGGTTGTACACTGGTCTAGCATAATCTCCCAGTGATCTCTTAGGCCTAGGACCTGCATTTTCAATGCATCCTCGATAATTCGGTTGGGATTGAGTCTTCGATCCCAATCAACCGTTTCATCAACAATTCTGCAGGCCGCTTCAGCTGCTAACCGTGCTTCATGTTGCTGAGCCCCCTCTCTGGCAGCTATGTCTACTATCTCTTCGTTGTTCACCATTTTATCCTAAGTTGAAGGCTGATCCAACAACAATCCACTAGATCCTTTCTCTCTTTTCAACTACCTCAGGTGTTTGTCTAACTCTAGGTCGTATGGCACCAAGTCCTTTGAAGATGATCGAGTCGTACACCGCTGAACTTAACCAGTTGCCTGCACACAGATGAGAAGAGCGTAAAAAAAGAAATAAAATAAAGTAGTTCCTGAATTAGCACTGAAAACTAATTTAAACATTATTAATCTCCAATCCCCGGCAACGACGCCAAAATTTGGCGAGCGCAAAATCGGAGTATAAAATTAGGCTCGCTAGTCAAAGATAGTATAGTATTAAATCGACTCCACAAGGATTGGTTTCAATAATGTTCTATTAATTCTTCAGTTTAACACTATCCAGGATAATAAACCTTTTGATTTATGTTATTATTGACTACAACTAAACTAAGATTATCAGTTGTAAGAAACTGGTGATACCCGAATTATGAGTAATAACAAAGGAATATCAATGAGAAAGGTAAGGGCGATGACAAGATATGTGATCAACTATTGTTCTAGGTACTCTGTGCCAAATTCAATCTTAACTTATATTGATTCTTTCGATTTCAATAGATGATCAGGCTACTTCAGGGATCCCAATTCTTCTTCCTATAAATTTGGTTCCCTTAGGTAACCGAATAACAATTCATATGAATATATGCACTAAAATAGTGAATGAATGATTTTTTGAAGAACATCTCGGTTATTCTCCTGAAATGGGTGAATTAATACCTTTTTAAGCTCTTTCGATTATCTAGAAGAGGTGTAAAATCAACCCAATTAAGATGGTAGAAAGAAAATAGCATCAAATTTCTCTTTCGATTAAAATAAAACTACAATAAAACTTGCAATTCGTTTAATAACTCATTCAGTAATTAAAGCAAGAGTATTAGAAGAACAAGAAAATATTGCAATTCCCAAATTCAACAAAACATTTGTATTGAGTGAATTGGATCAAGTATCTCGTTTTCCCGTTGCTTCCCTTCTTCTTCTCCCTCAAAAGTTGCTCCTAAAATCATAGATACCCTCTTTTTGGACGAGCTGGGCTTCATATAGGTCAAGAGAAGTCGCCTTCGGAATTACAATTTAGCCCTGGGATATTTTTTCTCGGAAAAACGTGCGCGGCCGCGCACCTGGGCAACTTTCTGCTCTCTTTTTCGTTCTTCTTTTTAAGTGCGCGAACATCCTTTGATTCTCGAACGAACTACCAATTTACTCCATAAGCTTTTACTTAGCCGTCAATGCTCCATATTAGCTAAGAAACGCTAAGCATAAAGTACACAGTCAGAGCAATTTACTATCATTTAACGCTCAAACATCAGTAAAATGCAGCGAATTAGAGTGCAAATAGTGTCCAAAATACACAGTTATAGCCCACCATCAACTTTCTTCGTAAATTCTTTGGTAAGCAACTTCAATCTTTTTATATTCAATTATCCATTGTATTTCACAAGTTTTCAACATTTAATCTAGGATTTTCATTGTAGAAATTGAGGAATTGGGTTGAATTAGGGATTTTGTAAATTTGGAATTTAGACCTCTAATTGAGGTCGGATTTTGAAATTAATTACATAACCGGGCTCCTGAAGTGAATGAGTAATCGGGTTGTTGATACGCTCAAATTACACCTTAAAATAGTATAAGCGATCGATGTCAAATATAGTAACCCAAGGGGTCGAATCCCACAGAGAACAATATGTAGGCGATTAGGAATGTAAGAGAATTATTACTTATTGCGCAATGCCAAACACTTAGATTTTTGGTTGTGAAAATATTTATAACTAAATGCAAAAATGTAAACTAACCTAGAAAGCAAGTAAAATGATCAATGACAACAAGTATGAATCATCGGGAATTACACTCAAGTAACGATCCAATGTATTTCACGATTTTACAAATATGAGCGAGTTTATGTAAATTAGCCACAGATAATAATTTCAATTAGCTTCTTCCGAAGAATAACAAGACTTCTTAATTGAATTATTCCTAACCCAATTTAGAGATTAAGCACACCCAAATATGGCTACAAGTAGTTCAATCCTATTCCTAGGTAGAATCTATAAAATGAGGGTTAAAGCCTCAAGTTCTTGTTAATTAATCTTTCCCAACCCCAAATTATCTTTTTCAAAATTAATTAGGAGCTAATGGGAGAGTCCTAGGGTTAGATAATCCATTTGGAAACATTAAAGAACAAGAATAATTAAAGAAACAACAACTCACTTCACAAAATAAATGAAAATCATTCAATACATAAGCACAACAAGGTATTTAATCCGCACTTTAATCAAGAATATTTCCATAAACAAGATTTAGTGGTGAAAATAAATACTACACACTTAAATATTCAATAAAAACAAGGAAATGAAGAAACAAACATAAATGGGTAAGAAATCCTTAACCACAAGCTTGAAATCTTCAAAACCCAAGTGTGTGTGCAAACCCTAGCTTCCACAAATGTTCTCTCTACTCTTCAAGACTCAAAAATATGTTGAGAGATGTCCAAAGATAAACAAAAGATACTGAAAATATCTGCCTTGTCGAGTATATGTGGGTTTGGGATTGGGAAAATGTGATTTTACAATTTTGTCCAGGTCTGATGCCCGTTGACCGCACCTGCGGAAGAATTCTCGCAGGTGCGGTTCCGCATAAGTGGAAGCCACATCGCAGGTGCGATTCCAAGTGAAGTGATCCTTTTCCGCAGGTGCGGACCAAACTACCGCACCTGCGGTTTTGCAGGTGCGGAAACCATGTCGCAGGTGCGGCCTGTGCACAGTTGAGCCATTTGCGCAGGTGCGGTACAAAACTTCGCAGGTGCGATGTCGCACCAGCGACCAAACATCCGCAGGTGCGGAATCACTGAAGGGTTTTGTGCTTTTTTCACCAATTTGTGCTCAACTTCACTTCAATTCAACGCCAATCACTTCATGGCATCATTTCCCTAATTCGAACAATACACACTATAAATGACCTCATGTTATCATTGAAGGGTGCAAAATCTAACGAAAAGAGGCTAAAACGAGTGGTAAAATCACCACTCATCAACACCCCCAACTTAAAGCTTTTGCTTGTCCTCAAGCAAATAAAAACCAACAACTCAAAGAGGTTCTACCACTTAAAACACAAGTTATATTGTTATCATTTACAAATCACATTCTCCAACTAAGCATTATACTTATGAATTTGGTTGGTACTAATAATTAGGCTCAAGTATGTGCATCTTACCCGAATAACTCCATCATTCAAAAACAACTTCAAGAAGTGCAAGGGAGTTTCAAAATAATCAAGTGATAAGAATAAGCCTCAAGAAGTGACTCAAAAATACTAGTCCACTACATATGCTCAACTCACTCATTTCTGGATATATCAATTTCATCAATCCATCCTAATTCATGTGCCCTCGCAAGAAGGAAAGTCCCAAAATCACCATATTTACAAGAACAACACAAGGTACAAATTCACAAAGACACTCACTCTTACAAAGAATTTCAAGTGTTACAACATATCATGCCATAGGCTTGCCTTTATTGTAATTCATCGCCTTTTCAAGAACATTAGGTTGGAGATCCCATAAGGACTTTTTAAGCTTGTAATGTAGGTTTAGGGAAGGGTCGGATAACATTTGGGATACAAGTGACTCCACCTTCTTTGAACACTACTCACATTTTTCTTTCTTATTGCACTTTGTTTCTTTTCAAACCACATAACCCCCATTGACACCTAGTTACCAACATATATAACCACCTTAAATACCTCTATAATTTTCTTCAAGTCTCCATATTTATATATATACATATATCTCTTTTTCTTTTCTTTTTCTTCTCTTTTTTTTTTGTATTTTTCTTTTGGAGCTTGAATAATTTCAAGTGAATATTTTGAGGTATATATTCTTCACTCAATGTGAAACCTTGCCAATTTCCACTTTGACACCACACCCCCAACTTAGGCTTTTTGCCTCATTCTCAATATTCAAGGAGGGACGGGTTCAAAAGAAGGAATTATCTTACAAAAGGGAAAGGTTTGTAATGAGGTGGCCAAAGAAAAGGTTAAAGGCTCAAATGGGATAACTAGCGATAATATCTATACAATGGTGGCTCGAAAGGCTAAAGGGATTTTTCAAATAACACAAAGAATGCCTAAGGTCATTTCTCCAACCAAACGTAATTATCATTAGCATTGAAAGACCAACCGGGCAAGTTCTAGATGATAGAAGTAGGCACAAGATTTATTTATACAAACATTAACACACATGACACATGAATTAATCAAGACAGATCAATTTCATTTTCTAATAGGATTCTAAAGAAATATTTTTCAAACTAGTGGGCAAAGAGTCACTAAAAGAGCCAAATACTTATCACAATAATTATTCTTCACCATGCAACTTACTTATTTTAATTCAAAATCGAAATTCGGAGGGGTATTCTAAATTCACATTTCACATACAAGAGACTAATTTCGTTAGTACCAAATAATCCAAAAGTCTCCTCCTATAAAAACAAGACTAATTCCCTTAAGAAAGTTGTCACGCCATCTATCATAGGGAAAAGTCACCCAGTTCACTTCAAAAATGTTCCTTGGAAAAGAACTGTAGCGTGAAGAAAACCCAAGGAAGTACTATTAAGGAAATAAAAAAAATAAAAATTAAAAGAACAAAACTACTAAAATAAAAGCAACTACTGCTAATAACACCGAGCTACTAAAGAAAATAAATAACACAAGAAAAATAAAAATAAAAATAGATTAATCACACCAAGCTCAGCAAGAGCACATGATATCACAAAATAAGCCCAGCAAGGGCACATAATATCCATACACAACAAAGAAGCCCAACAAGGGCACATAACAATGTCATAAACAAAGTCATAAGCAAAGTCAAAATAGATACAATGTGCTCCTAAATCCACCCCCAACTAAAAATATTGCAGTGTCCCCACTGCACAATATCAAAGTAAAGAACATAGTTTGAGGGTCTCCCTGAGGTCTGCATCAAACTAGCAGACTATAGGAGAAGAAGATGGTCAGTGCTGCTGAGAACTCTCGCCATCATCATCCGCATCGGCATCATCACAATCTGTCATGAACGAGTAGTCCTCACTGTCCTCATCATCTGCAACCGGTATTTTCTTGCTCGGCTGCCCCCACTTAAATATCGCCTTGACTCTTCTCCACACTTTGGCCAGGTGTTTCCCTTTCTTTTTATTTTTCTCTTTTTCCTTGTCAAATGCCTCCTTGAGGTCAACATGTGACTTGGCCAAGCTGCTGTAGGCGGTGTCGAGCTAAGTAATAGAAGCTGCCATCTTAACCTGAGCATCAAAGTAAGTCTACATCTCATCTCTGGAGCAGTAGTCAGGTGGAGGCTGGGAGTGGGAGGGCCCATTGGGGAGCTTGGACACTAGGTCCCGCAGGACTACAAACTGGGAGTTCATCTCCCCAAAAGGTCCCTCTGTTGTAGAAGTCTGTGAGGAGGATCCGGATCCGGCAGTGGTGGTGATGACCTTCCTCTTTTTTCTATTTATTGCGCCACCCTCCCCCTTTACTCTTAACGGGTGGAAGGGTTTGTCGGCGGGCAGCCAATGATCAGTGATGCGTTCCTCTACCTTTGCCCGCCTGCATAATTCAGTGATAAAGGAAGGAAACATCAACCCTGCGCTATTGTCAAGCAAGTACTTTTGCAGCTCCCTCATAATATAATAGCCCACATTCACTGGGATGCCATCAAGAAGGCAAGCAATGATCAGGGCTCTGGTATAAGGCACGTCTGAGACATTCCCACATGGAGACACCCTGTTGCACAGGATATAGAGCCATATCTTAGCCTCGGCTGTGAAGTCGATTGACTTAAAGCCTTTTTTTTTTTTTGCCCACTTTACTCTAACGCTCTTTGGATACAATTTGTACACAAGCCATGCCACATTGTCGCAGTGGTCTTTCTCTTGTAGTGGCTCAAGCTGATGATTTGGGAGCATATAGAAATCATTTATCTCTTCAGCACCAAACTTTACGGTCTTGCCCCGTATAGTGATTTCATGGTCAGGAAGTGTGTCCGCCGCGGGTTGGCATAAAATTCTCTCACCCATTCTTCATTAGCCTTACACGGAGTGGGAGCGAAGAAGGTCCAGCCGCTTGCAACTAGCCGGCCATAGAATTCAGGAAGGAGCTCCGCCAAATTGTCTGTGGAAATCCCTTTCTCGAGTATGAGTTTCTTTGTGAGGAGATCATCGTAATACCGGCTCTGGCATGCAGCATATAAGAATCTGGAAGTATCAAAGTTCTCCTCAACATTTGCTCCAATTGCGCGGCTCAACGGGGGATTGTACATCATGTTCGGATCCATTTAAAGCTCAAAGTACCTATAAAAAATCAAAACGAAGTTAGGCAAGCAGTAGAATCTTGTTAAGCAAATTAAAACAGTGCAATTAGGCCAAAGAACCAAGTCGAATGGGCCCGGGAGGGATCTGTTGCAAACTCACTGGAATTTGGCAGACTGCCCAGTTTCCGCACCTGCGGAAGGTTGACCGCAGGTGCGGTCCCGCATTTGCGGTCCCGCATTTGCGTTGATTTCAATCGCATCTGCGGTTTTTATTCAGGTTGCCCAGAATTTGCACCTGTGGAACAAATACCGTAGGTGCGGAGCCGCATCTGCGGCAGAGACATCGCATCTGCAGCAGAGACATCGCACCTGCGGAGTTCGTCCCAAAGTTCAACTGCCCAGTTTTTTTTTTTTTTTACTATTTTCAATTGGGGCATGGTTTTTGGCCACTAATCTGTACTCAAGACTGCCAGATTAGTGTATTAAACTGAGTTCTAACTCCATTAACACTGAATTTTCGGGTACTTAAAACACAATTTGCGTTCGCACGATGTATCGAACACTTTGCGGGCAATTTAGGATCACTTCTTCTTCACATGATTTGGGTACTCAGAATTCCCCACCGTTTTTGTTTAATTGAAGCCAGCACACATATCCTACTCTCAACCAAATCCTCACCCTAATACTACCCTAAATTAGAGTGGTCGTGGGAATAGGGGAATACAGCCATGAAAGGCTTGAGAAAGAAAGAAAAACAAAGCAGGGGAAGAAGAAGAACAGAGAAGAACAAGGGAGAGGAAGAATACCTGTGTCTTGTGTGGAATTGAGCTTCAGCGTGAGAGATGAGAAATGAGAGGGGAAAAAAATTATTTTTCTTTAAGTTTTAGGGCTAATATAGACGGACCTGATAGAATGAGGTTTGGGAATTTACTTGCACGAATTTTCGCACCTGCAGAATAACAGGCGCTTCTGCGATCCCGCTTCTGTGGTTGATGAACCACACCTGCGGTATAATCCGAACCTGCATTTTTTGAAGTCTCTTCTGTGAAGGTGCACCTGAGGGTTTTTGACCGCAGGTGCGGAAATACCTGGGTTCAGCAAGGTAAAACTGGGCAGCCACTGTTTTGGTGCCTTCCCAATTCTCAAACACCTCAATTTAGCTCCAAAAAATCTGAAACTTGGCAGATTAATGCAAAATAATATAATAAGCTATTCTAAATAAAAGAAAATTTCAAAAATGAACAATTTTTTTGAAAATGATGCCATATTTTTTTATGTTAAAAAAAAATTAAGAAACTAAACAAGAAAAATAGACCAAGGTAAGAAAAATAATTACACAAATATTTACAAGTTTTCACCAAAGCACTTATGCTTATTTCTCAAACAACCTAAATTACGCCAATTGTTCCCCGGCAACGACACCAAAATTTGATACGCTCAAATTACACCTTAAAATAGTGTAAGCGATCGATGTCAAATATAGTAACCCAACTAGGTTGGGGTGGAATCCCACAGAGAATAATATGTAGGCAATTAGGAATGTAAGAGAATTATCACTTATCGCGCAATGCCAAACACTTAGATTTTTGGTTGTGAAAATATTTATAACTAAATGCAAAAATGTAAACTAACCTAGATAGCAAGTAAAATAATCAATGGCAACAAGTATGAATGCATCAGGAATTACACTCAAGTAACGATCCAATGTATTTCACGATTTTACAAATATGAGCGAGTTTATGTTAATTAGCCACAGATAATAATTATCAATTAGCTTCTTCCAAAGACTAACAAGACTTTTTAATTGAATTATTCCTAACCCAATTAAGAGATTAAGCACACCCAAATATGGCTACAAGTAGTTCAATCTTATTCCTAGGTAGAATCTATAAAATGAGGGTTAAAACCTCAAGTTCTTGTTAATTAATCTTTTCCAAAATTAATTCGGAGTTAATGAGCGAGTCCTAGGGTCAGCTAACCCCTTTGGAAACATTAAAGAACAAGAATAATTAAAGAAACAATAACTCACTTCATAAATAAATAAAAATCATTCAATACATAAGCACAACAAGGTATTTAATCCACACTTTAATCAAGAATATTTCCATAAATAAGATTTAGTGTTGAAAATAAATACTACACACTTAAATATTCAATACAAAGCAAGGAAATGAAGAAACAAACATAAATGGGGTAAGAAATCCTTAACCACAAGCTTGAAATTTTCAAAATCCAAGTGTGTGTGCAAACCCTAGCTTCCACAAATGTTCTCTCTACTCTTCAAGACTCAAAAATATGCTAAGAGATATCCAAAGATAAACCAAAGATACTGAAAATATCTGCTAGGTCGAGTATATGTGGGTTTGGGATTGGAAAAATGTGATTTTACAACTTTGTCCAGGTCTGATGCCCGTTGACCGCACATGCGGAAGATTCTCGCAGGTGCGGTTCCGCAGAAGCGGAAGCCACATCGTAGGTGCAATTCCAAGTGAAGTGATCCTTTTTCACAGGTGCAGACCAAACTACCGCACCTGCGGTTTCGCAGGTGCGGAAACCACGTCGCAGGTGCGGCATGTACACAGTTGAGCCATTTGTGCAGGTGCGGTACAATACTTCGCATGTGCGATGTCGCACCAGCGGCCAAACATCCGCAAGTTCGGGATAACTGAAGGTTTTGTGCTTTTTTCACCAATT
Source organism: Nicotiana undulata (assembly GCA_005239495.1). Lineage (NCBI taxonomy): Eukaryota > Viridiplantae > Streptophyta > Magnoliopsida > Solanales > Solanaceae > Nicotiana > Nicotiana undulata. The sequence goes on along the minus strand of ML266028.1, from coordinate 19,587 downwards.
TGTGCTCAACTCCACTTCAATTCAACGCCAATCACTTCATGGCATCATATCCTTGAAATTCGAACAATACACACTATAAATGACCTCATGTTATCATTGAAGGGTGCAAAATCTAACGAAAAGAGGCTAAAACGAGTGGTAAAATCACCACTCATCAGTTGTGATCCGGATTTCAGATTTTGACCAAGCGAGCCCCCTGTTGACTTTTGTTAACTTTATAAATAATGATCTATATTTGAACTCTTTCATTCGTGAGTAGTTTCTAAAGCTTATTTGAATTGTTTGGTGAATAATTTGATAGATTTGGTTGGTTTGGGGGCTTTCTCGAAAGACCAAGTCGTGGTTTATATGCGAGGTGACGAGTGTTACGCTGTCAATTACTTGTTTACATGCCTAGCCGTATTTCATTAATTATATTGTTCCATGTCTTAATTGTTACATGCCTTAATTGCTTCCTATGCCTTAACTTGCTATTTGTCATCCATTATTCTCACATTATAAATGTATATTCTTCCATGTTTCCATGCTTAATTGATAATTTCCTTAATTGTCTTACTTGTACCCTTTAATTGCCATATAATTGACTTGTCTTGTTGCTCAGGGTTAATTGTAGCCTTTCATGTTTTGGTACGGTATTCCTTCTTGATTTGTAGTTTTCATATTCGTTAATCGTAGAAATTCTTGTGATTCGAGTTGTTAAATTCGTTGCACTTGTTGATTTATTTATGGATTGGGTCCCACACCGTAACAGGTGGAATAAGGGTGAATTTAAAACAATACGGTGGGATCAGGTTGCGAGCCGCAACATGTGAAATAATGGTGGATTTATATGGTGAAATAAGGGTGAAATATGATATTGACTTTAATTATATGATAGGATCGGGTTGTACGTCACAACATGTGAAATAAGGCTAGATTGATATGGTGAAATAAGGGTGAATTAGGATATTGACTCTGATTATATGGGGGATTGTGTTGTGTGTCGTACGGTGGGATCGGGCTGCGCGCCGCAACAATTTATGTATTTTCTATTCCTTATTGTATTGTGTTGACCTAGGTGCTTTCGTATGAGACTCTAAGGATTGGTATTTCTGGTATTCACTGGTTTTCCTTGAGGATTGAGTTATTTCCATGAGTTAACTGCCTTATTTCGTTTTCGTATTTTTCTTTCATGACAATATTTTATACTGTGTACAGGTTATTATTAGTGACCCACCTGTAACGACCCGGTCAGTCGTTTTGAGAGTTAGCGCCCTGATCCCCTAATAAATGGCTTCCCCACGCTTGTTTCTGCTTATGGGACTCGCCGGAGTGTTTAGTTGTGGAATTCGGAGAGTTTTGGGATCCATAGTCCCTAGAGATGAGTTTAAGCTTTAGAAATCGAGTCGTAGTTGGATCTATGTGAAGACGGATCCAGAATGGAATTCCGTTGACTTTGTTAGCTCCGTTGAGTGATTTCAGGGATAGGAGCGCGTCTGGAATGTGTTTTCGAGGTCTATAGTAGATTTAGACTTGAATTTGCAAAAGTTAGAATTTCGGCATTTTCGACCGAGGTGAAATTTTAATATCTGGCTCGGAATGGGATTCCGGAAATGGATGTAGGTCTGCGATGTCATTTATGACATGTGTGTAAAATTTGAGGTCATTCGGACTATTTTTAACGTGTTTCGGCATTGGTTGTAGATTTTGGAAATTTTTTAAGTTCTTAGGCTTGAATCCATGTATAATTCGTGATTTTGGTGTTATGTGATGTGTTTTGAAGACTCGACTAAGTTCAGATGAGGTATTAGGACTGTTTGGTAAGTTTGGTTGAAGTTTCGGGGGCCTCGGGGGGTGTTTCGGATGCTCAACAGGGAGATTTTTGGACTTAAGCAACAACTGAAGTCTGCTGGTTCTGGTGTTTCGCACCTGCGGAAAGGGAGCCACAGGTGGACACGCAGGTGCGGAAGAGGGTCTCGCAGATGAGGTTTTTTCCAGAGCCATCCGGGCTCGCAGACGCGGTAGGAGTTCCGCAGATGCGACCCAGTGACCGCATGTACTGTCCAATTGGCTGCAGAAGCGGAATCGCTGGGCAGATAATATCTAATTCGAGGGTTTGAAATTCATAACTTCTAAAAACGATTTGGAGCTCGGGAATAGGCAATTTTGAGTGGGTTTTGAAGAGGAGATTCATAGGTAATGATTCCTAATCCTATTTCACTTATATTTCATTAATCTATAACAAGTTCTTCAATCTAATCAAGGAATTTGAGGGGGAAATTAGAAAAATGGCTGAAAAGTTCCCCAAGTAAAAATTCGAGAATTTAATGGGATTTTGACCTCTGATTTTGATGATTCTTGTTCGAGTGTGTTCGTGAGTGAATGCGTGTTCTAATTTGGCAACTTTCACTCGATTCCGAGACGTGGGCCCGAGGGACGTTTTGTGCGATTTTCCTAAATTCGCGTTTACCTTCAAATTTATTAGTTAAATTAATTTCTTGAAGTTATATTTACACTATGAAATTGGATTGAATATATTTGGGCCATTCGGAGTCGAGTACTCGTGGCAAGAACGTGATATCGGGTTGAGTTGAGCAGTCGAGGTAAGTGGCTAGCCTAACTCTGTGTTGGGGACTTCCTCTTAGGTTGTGTTGATATTATTTGTTGTGTGGGTGTCGTGTACGTGAGGTGACGAGTACGTACACCGGCCATTTGTTGCTAAATTCTATTTTTGTCCTTCACATGCCATAAATCACTTCCTCATGTTATTTTTCTTAAGGTGTTAATTGTGTAGTAAATTAGGAATAAGCATGCCTACCTGTTTCATATCAATTCTGCTTATTTGATACCTCGTGCATCATGTTTAGTTTGCTTCTACTTCTTTCTTTGCTTGTGTTTTGCTGGATTGTTTAAATTAAAGCCTTGTCTGACGTTTATTCGCATGGCATATTTAAATTGGAGACTACCGACGTATCCTGGGAGATTCTCCCTGTACTGCATATTTAAATTGGGAACTATGGACGTATTCTGGGAGATCCCCCCTGTACTTCATATTTAAATTGGGACTACGGACGTATTCTGGGAGATCCCCATGTACTGCATATTTAAATTGGGGACTACGAACGTATTCTGAGAGATCCCCCCTGTACTGCATATTTAAATTGGGGACTACAGACGTATTCTGGGAGATCCCTCATGTACTGCATATTTAAATTGGGGACTACAGACGTATTCTAGGAGATCCCCCCTGTATTGCATATTTAAATTGGGGACTACAGACGTATTCTGGGAGATCCCCCATGTACTGCATATTTAAATTGGGGACTACATACGTATTCTGGGATATCCCCCATGTACTGCATATACATTGGAACTACGGGACGTCATCCCCGTAGTTTCCACATTGTGATACGTTGTGTTGAGCCGGGAGCTCTCTTTACTATTTTGGTTTAAGCTATTTCTTTTAAGATCTTACGGTAGAAATTATTTATCTCTTTCTACTGCTTTTAAACCTTATTATTTAGAAAATCCAGTAGAGCCTTAACCTGACCTCGTCACTGCTTGACTGGGGTTAGGCTTGACACTTACTGGGTACCAAATGTGGTGTACTCATGCCCTTTCCTGCACATGTTTTTCGTGTGCAGATCCAAGTTCGAGTTCTCAGTCACGTGGCTAGTGGTCGTTGCAGTTGTCATTGAGGAGACCGTAAGGTATTTCTGCCGCATCCGCAGAATCCTCCGAGTCACCTTCCATTCTGGTCTATATAGAGATTTTTTTCTATGTATTTTCTTTCTGGTTGTTTAGAGATACTGTAGTATAGAAGCTTGGGACTATATTGTGACATTCCGGGTTTTGGGATTTATACTTGTACATGTCGAGCGACGATGTTTTGCTTACTTAGATTTTTCCTTTCTCGTCTTTACTTTTATCATTTTTAATTAAGATTTTCCACAAATTTTGAGACTAGGTGCCGTCGCGATACCTTTCAGAGGATAAATCGGGTCGTGACACCACCTTAGTCTCGTCACTACTTTTTCAAGGTTAGGCTCGGCACTTACAAAGTACATGTGTTGGTTGTACTCATAATACACTCTGCACTTCTTGTGCAGATTTTGGAGTCAGTCCCAGCTGCGGTACGTAGATTGCTCGGGTCGGCTATTGAGTGGAGACTTGAGGTACAACTGCTTGGCATTCGCAACCCCTTAAGTCCCCTTCTTCTTTATCTTAGCTGTGTATTTTTCTTCAAACAACTTTACTTTTATTCAGACTTTTATCTGTACTATTCTAGTAGCTCGTGCACTTGTGACACCAGATTTGGGGATGTACTTATATATTTCAGTTATTGTGATTTTCTGCACTTTATTTCAGTTTTATCTTAGTAATTTCAGTAATTAACATCAGTTAAATTTGAATTGTTTAAAAACGGCTTAAGACTAATCTAACATTGCCTTGCCTGGCAAGTGAAATGTCAGGCGCCATCACGGTCCCCAGGGTGGGAAATTCCGGGTCGTGCCACTTACGCAGCTTTATCCTATATTTCTGCAAGAGGTTGTTTCCACAGCTTGTACCCGTGACCTTTTGGTCACATATAAAAAAAAAGACCTATTATTTTATCTCCATCGACCAGATTTCATTTTGCTTCTCCCGTCGTTCCTGGTCGACTCGACTCCGCTCCTTCAAACCTTTGAAACTGTTGAAAAAAGAATATTCTCCACCAACAATCAAAACACATGAAAGCAGTTTCCAGCAATGCTGGACAAAAAGACATGATAACATGAAACTCGATTAGATTATATATATATATATATATATATATATATATATATATAGTTTGAGGGACGGGTATTTTCGCATGATGTATTATGTGATGACCCGATAGGTCATCTTATGTTTTAGAACCTAATTTTGTGTTTCGAAGCCAAAAATACCTCATTTTAGCCCTCCAGGATTTGCGTGCGCAATCCAGGTGTTTTCTCCGAAAGCTTTTATGTTAAAAACTGATAAAAATATGAAAGTTTTACCTTAAAACCCATTTGAGTTGACTTTGGTCAGCATTTTGAACAAATGGACTTGGCTCCATGTTTTGGCGGTCCCGATGGGTCCGTATCGTGATTGGGACTTAGGCGTATGCCCGAAGTCGAATTCAGAAGTCCCTAGCTCGAGTTATCGCATCAAGTTAAAATTTGAAAGTTTAAAGGCTTAATGAATCTAAAGGGTTGATTGATGTTTGAATTTGTTGATACCGGGTCTGTATTGTGGTTCTGGAACCCGGTATAGGTTCGTTGCTATATTTATGACTTGTCTGTCAAATTTAGTGAGAAACGGAGTTGGGTCGACATGATTCGGACGTTTGGTTGTTGAAATAGAAGCTTTAAAGTTTTCTTGAAAATTTCTTTTGATTTGGTGCTTAATTCGTAGTTTTAGGTGTTATCTTGGTGATTTGGTCGTGCGAGAAGGTTTGTATAATATTTTAGACTTGTGTGTATATTTGGTTTAGAGCCTCGAGGGCTCGGGTGAGTTTCAGATAGGTTACGGAGTGGTTTACACTTAGAAAAAAATATAGCTGGTGCATCAGGTTTGCAGAACTCGCATTTGCGAGGACTTGATCGTAAATGTGAGCCTCGCAAATGCGAAGTCAGGCTCGCATTTGTGAAGATGGAGGGGGATGGGTCAGCTTCGCTTTTGCGAAGAGAAGCCCGTAAATGCGATGGGGACAAGGTTCGCATTTGCGGGAATATTTTTCCATTTGCAACTGGAATCAGATCAAGGCATACTCGCATTTGCGGGTCAGAAGTTTGCTTTTGCGAAAGACCTTGTCTCATATTTGCGACATATGCGTCACATTTGCAAAGATATCAGGCTTACAGATTCTTCGCATTTGCAAGGAATTGATCGCAATTGCGATCATCGCAATTACGAACTCTGTGTCGCAATTACGATAACTGCAACTGGGTAAAAGAAGGGAAAAATGGGATTTTTGTTCATTCGTCAAATTTTCGAAACTAGAAAACCCTAAAGGCGATTTATCAAAGAACTCTTCTTCCCCAATCCATTGGTAAGTGATTCTAACCTATTTTCTTTCAATCTTTCCTTACATTTCATATTTTCAACCTAAAATCTAGTGTTGGTAGAATTAAGAATTTTGGTAAAATTGGGATTTAGACCTCAAATTGAGGTCGGATTTCAAAACAAATTACATAACCGCGGTCGGGAGTGAATGTGTACTTGGGTTTTGGTCCGAATTTCGGGTTTGGACCAATCGGGCCTAGAAGTTGACTTTTGTTAACTTTTTCAATAATGACCTAAATTGATCGTGGGTAGTTCCTAAGGCTTAATGTGAATCGTTTGGATGGTAAATTGTTAGATCCTATTGGTTCAGAGGCTTGTTTGAAAGGCAAAGCTATGGTTGAGCTATGAGTTGATCTTTGGAGCGAGGTAAGTGTCTTGCATAACTTTGTTGAGGGAATTTTTCCTACTATTTGACATTGTTTGCTACATGCGGGGGGTGATACATATATGAGATGACGAGAATATATGCATGTGTCAGGGTTAACCATGCTCGGGGATAAATTATGTTATAAATTGTGTCTTGTAGAATCACGTGACCTTCTTGCTTCATGTCTTACTTGACTCCTAGATACTAAGAACCTAGTATTAAATGTTAGAAACTATGACTTAGCTTACTATAACTTGATCAAATTTGATGGAAATTCTGAGATACTTTGATGTGTCTAATTCGGTCATCACTATGCGTAATCATTAATACATTGTAGCGGCCGATATTCTTGAGATGCTAGATTCTATACTCGTGTTGTAGATCATTCATGAGATTTGTTGAAATACTTGAATAATAAGGTTCTTAAGGGTTTATTGAACTATTGTTGGCTTGAAAAGTTGTGATTGGATTCATTTGGAATATTCGTTTAAACACTCTGCCTGACGTTATTTATGCTTCTTGCCTTGTTTGTCATTGATATACATATGCTTGGTAAGGAAGAGTGTAAAGCACGAAGGGTGATGCCCTGCCATTGTATATACATTATTATGTGAGGGAGAGTTTAAAGCACGAAGGGTGATGTCATACCATATTATTTGAGAGTAAAAGCACGAAGGGTGATATCGTGCCATATCATTTATGAGTAAAAGCACGAAAGGTGATGCCGGGCCATGTTATGTGAGTGTAAATCATGAAGGGTGATGCCATGCCATTTCATTTATATTATCATGCTTTAAATTATCATGAGTTCATGGCACGATGGGTGTTTTCGTGCAGGTGAGGACGAGAGACATGCATTATATTGTGATATCTTTTCCTTGTGTATACGTTCATGTCGTTACATTCCTGTAGTATAGTTCTATTGCTAGTTTTCGGTACATATTTTATTCTTGAGCATCTTTTAACTAAAAAATCCCCGTCACTACTTCGACAAGGTTAGACAAAATACATACTAGGTACATGGGGTCGGTTGTACTCATACTACACTTCTGCACCTTGCGTGCAGATATTTGGAGCGGAGCTGCTGGTGATGTCGGGAGCTGACCTTGAAGATGTTCGTGCATTCCGGATATAGCTGTCACTTGTCCTTTGTAGCTTTAGATTTTGCTAATCTGTTTATGTAACTTTCAGACAGATTGTGTAATTATTTGTATCAACTTTGTAAATTCTAAGTCTTAGAAGCTCATGATTCGTACTACCAGTTCTTAGGTTAATTCGTAAATGTCCAGATAATTCTTCACTATTTTTCCTATAATTTCATTTGAATTGTATTGACTGTTGGTTGGTTTACCTATCGGGTCGAGTTAGGTGCCACCACGACTAGTGATTTTTGAGTCATGACAATAAACATTCTCGGTTTTGGGTCACAACTAGTGATTTTTGGGCTATATATATATAGTTTATCTTGAAAATGGTAATTACAATTAAAATTGATTTGTGGTTCTAAAAATATGTAATTTATTTCAATACTAGTTGTTAAGAAATAGATGCTAAGTACAAGTAAAGAAAACGAGATAAGAATAAAAGGGAATAGAGATAGGCAAACCAGACTGCCTTAAATCGGGCCTCGAGTTGGCCGAGATAGGTCCTCGAAGTCGAGGCTCGATGTCAATAGTGGATGGCCGATGAAGCTATAACAGTCCTATGGGCCTCGAAGGCGGCTATTTATGATCAATGATGAGTAATAAATGAAGAACAATAAATGAAACACAATAAATGAAAACAATAAATCAAAGGAATCAATAATAAAGAATGTTTAAGTTAGAGAGATGAGAATGTTCTTGTATTCAATATCCTCTGTGCAAGAATTGACAAGGGTCCCCTTTATATAGGAGGGGGAATCAGGGTGGGCAGCAGGTACCACGAGCCCTCTGTCCCACACATCTATCCAGAAGCAAGTGTAGTTCACCGGTTCCACCGAATGCTCCTATCTCTCGGCAAAGATCGTGTGAGTGTGCAGTTATGCTTCGGATTTTTCACCATAGAATAGATCGATCCAGTTCCCGTTCTTTTCCGGTGCACTCGCTTTATATCTCCGACACACAAGGAAGGACGCGGTGGGAAGGAAGCAGCCCTAGCCTATATGGTACATGTATAATTATTACAAAAGAGAACAGCTGGTGCAACTATTTAATGGTCCGGTACGGACTCGTACTATTCTTGCAGGCGCTTGTTAGCTTTAGCCAAATGTTCTTGGGAGTCCCGCGCCTTTCCATGACGGGCCCCGACCTTCACCTTATCTCGAGGTATATTGGTTCCCCGATGTCGCTCTTCGAGGAGTTCACTTCGGAGTTGATCTTCAGGTCTTGCACTGATGCCATCGAGACCAGGCTCGGAATATCATAAAAACCTCAAGATCGGTCATTTCCGATTTTGACAGTGTACAAAAACAATAATTAATATGTACCTTTTATCGGGGATCATTTTATCTTCTCCATTTTCAATCTTTTGTTTACGCATTGCACTACTTTAATTTGTAGTAGATTCATCGTTTCATAATGTAGCCACTTGCCTTAATCATAGTCGCCAAAATAAAGCATAGGGTAAGGTGGACCACAATGCAATAGCTAGATACTAGTCTTATAGTGATATTTTACATATTTGTTCATCCCTATATATTTGATACTTTTTTCCTACAATATAACTGTTAATTTCAACCCCCTTTATTCATTTTATCTTTTACTTGTGGATTAAAAAATGAGTCTAATTCCGATAACTAAAATCTTGTATAAAATTAAAGTATCTATATAACCACTAGCTTCGCTTTCGTTAGTCTGGTTATTTCGTTGGTTCATGCCCATCTTTTCTTATAGAAGAGACCGCTTTTTAATGGAACTTTAGTCTTAGCTGGTCCTAACCAAGAAAACACTGATTGGCTTGGTGGGTTGAGAATGCCCGATAATTCAATTTATCCGATAAACTATTAAGGATATCGTATTTTGAGCCGAAGCAATGAATCTATTTGAAGTGGTCCTTTTTGTATTAGAGAAACTTATGTATGAACAAGACATTTTTCCCACAAAAAATCACTTTGTAAGTAGTGGGAGGGAGAAAAAGAAAATCAAAGCTGATAAATATGATGAAAGTGAAAGAAGAATGATTAGAAGAGGGATCAAACTAGAGAGTAAGCATATTCGTCAAGAATAATGGAAAGGATAAGGTTTCAAGGTTTGAATAGAGTTCATGAGTTGTCAAATCAAGGCTTAGCCTACTACTTCTTCTGTTTCAGTTTATCGTGAATCTATCTTTTTTTTAGTTCGTTCCAAAAAAAAAAAACTCCTTTTTAAATTTGGAAATAATTTGACTTACAATTCTACCCTTAATAAGAAGTTTTTTATAATCACACAAATACTTTGGGTTCCTTTGTGATTTGTTTAGGACCACAAATTTCAAAAGCTTTTTTTTTCTCTTAAACTTCATCCCCAATCAAACAGATTCACATAAATTAAAACGGAAGAAGTATTTTTTTTTTTTATTGTCGGGTGTACCAAACTCACTGCTCCAACTAATTTAATTAGATAGTATAAGCATAGGGCCTATTCAAGAGGAATTTCTCTATGCTAAAAGCTAGAAATCAAGATTTGTGATTAAGAGTTAAGTGATCACATTTATCGCACCACATCCCTTGGCATCTACTATTTAAATTTATGACTCATTTGGTCCCAAACTGAATGACATGTTTAGGGTATGGATCAGACCCCAATTTTTTTGTTTGATTTGGTATACTGATTGCTCCACTTTTACAATTTTAAACTATACATTAAAAATCTACTTAACAATATTACAAATTATACCTTAAGAAAATATTTGGAAATGTATAAGAAAATCATATTCAGACAAAATATCTTAGAAACTTTAATTCTTACGCTCTTCAAATATTAGATTTAGCTCTATTCCCTAAGATATGACATAAACCGGCATGTCGAGAATTATGGATACAAAATATAAACTAAAGTAAGAAAATTTCAAGGAGTTTTCCTTACGAATGCGTAAGAAATCACAATCCAGTAAGAACATAAAAAAAATAGACTTTGGTTCTAACTCAACCTAAATATATAAGATAACAGTACAAAAATAGGAGATAATTAATACTCATTCCGTTCACTCTTACTTGACATGTATACTAAAAATAGATTTTCATTTTCACTTGTCACTTCACGCATATCAAGAGAAGACAATTTTTTTTTCCTGTTATACCCATAGTATTTATTACTCATTTGAAATTATTTTCTCAAATCTAATAAAATATGAATCAATTAATATGGGTATCATAGTAAATTATGCACCTCATTTTTTATTTTTTAAAATGCGTTAAAAGTCAAAACGTGTCAGGTAAAAGTGAACGGAAGAAATAGTACATTTCTTCAACCGATGTGGGAACATCTTAAACATTTATCACGCCGATGGGCAAATTTATTACACCTAACTATATGAACTCTAAACACTAGCTCATGAGCTGATTTTACCTAAGACAATACAAAAAGACAACAGTTCACTTCTCAATTATTGTAAAACAATAAAACATGATCAAGAAGAAACACACCATATTTATTGAAATTTGGAAGGGCGGAGCTAGAAGTTCAGCTACATGTTTAGCTGAACTCATTAGGTCTACTTTAAAATCTAAATTTTTTAAAGAAATTTACTAAATACGTACAAAAATTAAATTCAGAACCCAAATACTAACACTTAATATGATTATCATAGAACTCAGAACTCTTAACGTGCAATTTCTGGCTCCGCCTCTGATCTTAAGATTAACTCATTAAGAGTTCTTCTAATAAGTCAGCACCCAAATCCTCAAAAACCAAAACTGCTTTCTTCTTCTTCCTATTTCTTCTTCTTTTCACATTTTTCATTCTCATTTTATGTGTTTCCTTTAAAGCAGCAACTGGAGATAATCCATCTAATAATTTGCTAGAATTCATCTTAATTTTTTGAAGTGATTCTTGGACTTTTTCCATTGGAAAATTGAGAAATGCTAAAGGACCACGCATTGAAAATGCAGCTTGATCATAAGCTAAAGCAGCTTCTTCAACAGTATCAAATGTACCTAACCATACCCTAATTCCATTTCTTGTTGAATCCCTTATTTCTGCTGCATATTTCCCCCATGGCCTTTTTCTAACTCCTATATAATGTTTTTCTTCATCTTTTAATTCATTTTTGTTTGCATCTGCGTCTTTTCTCTTGATGGAATATGATGTCACCTCTTCGTCAGCACTACTTCCTTTTGAGGAATTAGTTTCTGAGGATGACGAACTTCTTGGTATCTGATCAAATATGCTAACCTGTCTTTTTCGACTGAACAATGGAATCCTTTCACCTCGCTCTACTTCCTTAGGGGAATGAGAAGGAAGGCTAGTTTTGTCTTCTTCGGACCCTTCTTCGCTACTTCCTTTAGAGGAATTAGTTTCTGAGAATGACGAACTTCTTGGTATCTGATCAACATGGTCATTTATTAGCTCGGAGTACTCAAATTCCCATGGAAATTGATCTTGCAAGAAATCAAAATTTGGGAATTGATCAAGGGATGAAATTTCCATCTTTGTTAATTAGGCTTTTGAGTTTCAATACATATGTTGATGTTTATATGTATAAGGGTTCAATGGATGAGGACTTAGAAAGAAATGAACATATACATATATATCAAACAATTTTTTCAAGATTTTCACCTCTTTTACTCTTGACTTAGATCCAATCCAAGTCCTCAAGTCTTTTAAGTTTTTTTTAAAGGAAGATAATGACATATTCCATGGACAATGAAGGGTGTCATATTCATTTATACAAATAATTGATCGAATTTATTATATAATAATTATATTTAATTATACATATATTATATATAGATTATGTATATACATATATGTAATATGCGTTGACTATTTTAAGTTTAAGCGCTTAGGTAAACGACTACTTAAGTTATTTTTTCAAAATTAATCTTAGGGTGAGGTTTAGGGTAGGTAGGGGGTGTAAACCTAAGGAAAAAGACAAATACACCTTGGCAAAAGTTTGGTAATAATAGTACTAGATTGACATCTGCTATGTCCAAGTGGCAAATTTTCAACATTAAAATCTTGAAAATGAAGTCTCATATGAATTGTCTAAAAGTAGGGCTAATTGATTTGAATGCAAATTTTAAAATGTCTTATCTCTTAGTATTATTTAAAGAACAAATAGTAAATTGAAAGGGTCTCAATCTTTCTACAGAAGATAGTTGAAGCGCATCGAGAGTGTGAGATTTGAAAGTAAAATTGAGTGTTGAGTGTAAATTTGACAAAAAGAGATAACTACAAAAAAAAAAAACAGAAATTTGTTCATAGCTATTGTCATTAATATGTGGCAAGTGATACAGCTAAGTGGTTTCGTACGGACGATTTTCCCTTTATATATAAAACAACAAAGTGACTTTGTAATCTTGACGTACTCTTTTTTCTTACTGTAGCATAGGCCGGGCTTTCGTTCCTTTGCCAATAGACAGCGGATTGGCGTCCGATACAGCTCATGACTTAATATTGAACAATATAGTTTTTGATTTTACCACCAAAATACCTATGAGATAGCAGTCGGCCTTTCGAATGCCTTGTTAATTCCTAACTTTTCTGCTGTAGAACATTGTTTGTATTATTTTCATGCATAAGACGTTATTATACTGATTAATAGGTACATCTAATTACATGTAAAAAGACTTTTTCTTCTCATTGTATAAAAAAAAAAAAAAGATTAATGAAATCAATGGAAGTCCAAAAGTCAATACTAGTGGGATAAGGTGGAGCACGTGCTCAAGACCGCCAACGTAATTTAAATTTTTAGGTCTTGAAACGTCACAATTATCGTCAATGAGTTGGACCTTACTGATTATTACTTGAAAACTTGACAACCATAAATAAATAAATAAATAAACAAAGAAAAAAAACTTTTTGCTCTACACTTAGAGGAGTCTTATATTTAAAGACATTGGAAATTAATTAATTAAATAATTAAGGTGGAAGTCCATTCAATATGGTTATCTTATCACGAGAAGGACTTTTGATGTATATCTATCCTTAATTTTAGAGTAATGTATATAACTATGATTTCTAGCGTGTGTNGCTAGTAGGATACAATGATAAACAAAATACAAGATTACAACTCAACTAAGAACATTATCAATACTTGATGAGTACGTTTTGTAGCCTTTAGTGGAGTTGTCTTCTTGCTCTTGAAGCTCTTGAGTCTTTTATGCTTGAGAGCACTTAATGCTTGAATATTCTTTTTGTAAAGCTCAAGTCAATAAGTTGTTGTTCTTGCTTCAAGATATTATCTTCCATTCCATGTCCCAAGTAGGATGCCCAAATGTCTTGAGGATATAAGGCTCAACCCCAAGGAAGTGACTCCTGCACTGTTGCTACACTGTAGCGTGAGTAGTGACAACCAGACACTTTTCTGTCACAGCTTTTTACAGCTGTCAAGTTGACTTGTTCTTGAATCTGTGAGTCCGATGAGGGAGCAGGTCCCTTAGCTGATCCGTCCTTATTCAGTAATGAATGATCCGGAATTCCTGGAGACATAGATGACTTGTGATATTGTATGTACATTAGGTCCTCGACCTGGTTCCTCACATAAAAGTTTTTTGGGTCATCAAAACAGAATACAACTCATCAATTTTCCCATTTTTGATGATGACAAACTTTTATCATTGATAGGTGAAAGTGATAGTGAAAACAATGAGTGACCAGGTTCCTAGCACGTTCCCCCTGCCAATATGCTTCCCCCTTAAACAGTGCACAGGTAGGTCAGAGTTCAGACCTCCCAATTTTAGGTTCCTAGCAAGTTCCCTCTATCAATATGCTTCCCCCTTTTGGCATCATAAAAAAATTATACTTAGATAAGAAAAAAATGAAGGAAGTCCACGAAAGTTAACTCATGCCCCTTGTGTGCACACAACTTGGTAGAAGACAGAACAAAGTTCAGACAAGCATCAAGTAGAACAAACAAAGACTGATTTCATTAATCACAAAAGGATGTAGAAGCATCGCAGAAGTCGTTGCTCGAAAGCTAGACTTCATTTGGATTTTCCAAGACAGGAGTAAACATATGGTATCCGACCAAAAATAACAAAAAAAAAAAACAGCATTTATAACTGCCAGCCATAGCACAAAAAAAAACAAGAGAGATAGGGAGCCTAAGGAGCACTAAGAAGAGGAAGGCTTAGGGGTGGAAGCAGCGAGAGTGCGAAGAACCAAGTCCATGCGTGCATTGGCGGCAGACTGTTCCTGAAAAAGTTTCTCTTTAAGATCACCAACTTGCTGCTTCAACCCAGCATTTTCTTTGGTCAGGCGGACCACATCTGCATCAGATGCACTAGTAGAACCGGGTCTTTTATCAAAATGACATGACGCTTCCATGATGGCAATTTTCCCCTTGAGCCTCTTTATGGTGTCTTGGGCAGCATTTAGAGCATTGATCATTTGGGAAATAGTAGAGTTGCTGGCCCCAGCCTTCTCAATACATTCGCACTCCTCAAGAGTGATCTTGGTGAAGCTCTGCTTACGGGTCCCAACGCGAGGGTTGTTGAGAGGTACCTTGAAGTGTTCAAAGACCCTGGTAAGTAGGAACCCATAGGGAAGACCATGATTACCATCCTTGTGGGAGACCACCTTGTCCATATGACTGATCATGAGAGCGGGCAAGTTCATAGGAGTAAAGTTGTCAAGTGCCTCCATCAGAATAAAGTCAGCCCTAGATGCAACTGAGCGTCTCTCAGCTCTGGGGAGAAGAAATTTGTTTACCAACTCAAAGAGAAGTTGATAAACAGGCAGCATAGCCTTCTTATGCACCCGGTCCCCATGATGGACAGACCCAGACTTGACAATGACTTTTCGAAAGGTATTACTGCACGCATCCTTGGCTGGATCAACTGGGGAAAGACCCTCTGATGGAATTCCCAAAATGTCCCCCAAACGGACATCATCAAACACTATGTCCACATTCCCCACTAATACACAAGCATGACCGCAACAGGGAGGAAAAAGGAATCATAGAACTCTCTCACAGCATCCTCAAAAACTTTAGCTCCACTCACATTCAAGAGATGATCCCACTTCTGGAACTCAAGCATAGCCATGAGTTGGCTCATGCCTGGCATATCAAGAATCTCAGGATCAATGGTACGTCCTAACAACACAACTTGTCTTTGAATACTCTCCTTCCTTGTGATAACTCGAGCAGAACCAGGTTCCTCTGCAGGTAAGTTGTCCTCTTCACGCTTACGTTTACTCGACACTTTCAATGACTTTCCTTTGGATTTGGCAGATACATGAGTGTGTTTACTGACCTCTTGAACACTTTTCTTCTTGATCTCTTCTGCAACCTTGACGAGTGATGGCCTCACACTCTTCTTAGACATAATAGTAGTTCGACCTAATAGAGAACTGGGTTCCTCAGTAGTATCCTCGTCAACCTCCACAACAGGAATACCCTTGTCCACTGCAATGAAACCACCCTTTACCAGACGCCTCCGTTTGTGCTTGTGAGCTTTCTTGCTCTTTTTAAGAGCCCTATCCGCTGCCTCTTTCATATGTAGTCTAGTGGAGGGTCGCTTCACTGACGGTGTTGAAGCGGTTACTCCATGACGAAGTTTAAATCGAGCACTAAGAACCATGTCATCCTCGTCATCATCTTGTGGAGGAGGGATGGATTCAAGAGGAGGAGTGTAGAAGATTTTCTTAGAAGGAGAATGAGAGGATTGGGAACCAGGTTCCTTACCAGACTTTGAGGTTGATGTCTCATGGCGAGGAGATTCGAAGAGAACCATAGTTCTTTCATCCTCTAGAATGGATGAGGATGGTCCTTCAGGTTTAGGAGGAGAGAAAGTACTTTCAGAGGGTTTTTCAGAGGAAAAATCCATGATGTTTTCGGCGGCCTCTTTTTCTGGTGACTCCATGGGAGGTTGAGTGTTTAGAAATGCAGAGTTAATGTACTGATTCGGATCATCCTCTAAATCTTCAGAGACATGAGAAGTTTCTGAGGTGGGAGTCCCAGATGGTGGTACAGAGGAGGACGGTAGTGAAGGGGGTTTGTCAGAGGTTAGGGTTTTCGGTGACTGTGAAGATAGTGGAGATGCGGGGAACGAAGCTGCAGGAGCTGAGGGCCCCATGGATGAAGGTTGGTCAATGGGAGCAGAGGATGACTCAGAGACAGGGGTTTGCTCCTTCGAGGGTGAGAAGCCCTGATCCTCAACGGGGGTAGAGTTGAGGTCGGCAGTAATGGTAGAAGGGGAGATGTTGTCTTGGGAAGCCATTTGCACAGTCTAGACAAGGAGTGAGAGAAGCAGGGAAGGAGATTAGTAAAGTTGTTGAGTGAAGAGGGAGGTGTGTGTGATGTGATGGAGAAGAAGAGGTTTATAGAGGAAGGAGGGAAGGGGAAGAAAAGGAAACGGGTCCAATTGACGGTTTTTTGAGAAATGGGAAAACGTGTAGGGAAGTTGAAGAGTGGAGGGACGGATGTGATTGATGTGTCTCTAAAAAGGTGGAGAGAGAAGGAGTAATGGCAGCAGTAATGAATGCAGTTACTTTTTGATAGAAAGGGAAAGAGGCCATATACTTACTAACCTGATAGAAGGGAACCGGGTCCCCTACTTGGTTAGTTTTTAAAGGAGATCCTTCAGTCTTTGTGTGGTCTATGATGCTGCTTCATTGAGTTCTGTAATCACCATGTGTGTCTACCTGCAACGGTATTTAGGTGAGTTAGACTTTTCCAGGAAAACACCTTAGCATCTTACCCTAAGTATAGTAGTGTATCCATAAGAAAACCAGGTTCCTAATTAGATCTCAGCAGTCCCAGTGCAAGTCTGTTCTTCTCGAAGTGTTCTCTTCCAAGGGCTTTGGTGAAGATATCTGCAATTTGATCTTCAGTACAACAGAATCGCATGCATATGTACCCCTTTTCAACATTGTCTCTGAGGAAGTGATGTCTCACATCAATGTTCTTAGTTCTCTTGTGTTGCACAGGGTTTTTTGCCATATTGAGTGCACTTGTGTTGTCACATAAGAGTGGAATGTTGCCAATGTACACTCCAAAATCCTCCAATTGTTGTCTGATCCATAGCAGCTGAGCACAACAGGAGGCAGCAGCACATATTCTACTTCAACTGTGGATAGTGCTACTGAGTTTTGCTTTCTTGTGCCCCATGAGATTAGGCAAGATCCAAGAAAATGAGCCATCCCTGAAGTGCTTTTCCTATCTACAAGATAACCTGCATAGTCATCATCAACATAACCAACAAGATTAAAATTGTCACATGAGGGATAGTAAAGGACCAGGTCCTGTGTGCCTTTAAGGTAACGTAGGATCCTCTTAGCTGCTTTCAGATGCGACTCCTTGGGATTAGATTGAAATATTGCACACAGTCCTACACTGAAGACTGTCTGGTCTGCTTGCTATAAGGTACATAAGTGATCCAATGATGCCTCTATACATGGTTTGATTTACAGGGGTGCCAACATCATCCATATCTAGTTTGGTCGCCACTGCAATGGGTGTGTCAATCACCTTAGAATACTCCATATCAAACCTTTTAAGTAGTTCCTTGATGTATTTCTGCTGACTGATGCATGTGCCCTTGATGGACTGTTTGACTTGAAGACCCAGAAAGAAGTTCAGGTCCCCCATCATGCTCATCTCGAACTCACTTCCCATAAGAGTTTCAAACTCTTTACACAAGGAATCTCCTGTAGCTCCAAAAATAATGTCATCCACATAGACCTGGATAATAAGAAGGTTCCTTCCTCGTTTCTTAAAAAATAGGGTGTTGTCTATCTTTCCCCTGGTAAAACCATTGTCAAGTAGAAACTTTTATAACCTTTCATACTACGCTCTAGAGGCTTGCTTCAATCCGTACAGGGCTTTGTCTAGCTTGAACACGTGTTCTGGATGATCATGGCTTTCAAACCCAGGGGGTTGCTTGATGTATACTTCTTCTTTAAGATATCCATTTAAGAATGCACTCTTCACATCCATTTGAAACAAGGTGAATTCCATATGGGATGCAAAGGCAATGAGAATTCGAATGGCTTCCATACGAGCAACTGGAGCAAATGTTTCATCATAATCAATCCCTTCTTCTTGATTGTACCCTTGAACCACCAGCCTTGCCTTGTTTCTAGTAGTCTTCCCATTCTCATCCAGTTTATTCCTGAACACCCACCTGGTTTCTATGATGGTTTTACCTGAGGGTCGAGGTACCAAGTGCCAAACCTTATTTCTCTCAAACTGATGGAGCTCCTCTTGCATAGCCATAATCCAGTCAGCATCCTTTAGAGCTTCCTTAATATTTTTGGGTTTAATTTGGGATAGAAAAGCTGAGAAGGCTAGGGAATTTTTGGTTTTTGATCTGGTTTGAACTCCAGAATCAAGAGGGGTGATTATGTTATCAAGAGAATGAGAGCTTTTATGTTTCCAATTCGGAACCTGAATCTGATTGGTAGAGGTGCTTGGCATGTTGGTTAGGCTTCCTTGTGATTCCTGTTCTGCAGCCTGAGGAGTGCTTTCCACAGCATCTTCAACTATCTCCTCTGCTTCCGCAGGAGAAATAGGAGTACCGGGTTCCTCTTGAGGTCCTGAGGGTAGTGTTGAGTTATCTTCGAATGTCTCCTTGGTTTGACTCAACATGTCAGCCTTTCCATTTGACACGTCAGAGATTTCACCTGGAACCAAAAGTGGTTCATAGTCTTGATCATCACCATTTTTGTCCTTGGTTGAGAATGGAGCTTCATTGAAGAGTACATGAACGCTCTCTTCCACACACTGAGTTCTTTTATTGAACACTTTGTATGCTTTGCTTTGAGAGGAATAGCCCAGAAAAATTCCTTCATCACTCTTGGCATCAAATTTTCCCAGCTGATCCTTCCCATTGTTCAACACATAGCATTTGCAGCCGAAGGCCCTTAGGTGAGTTACCTTTGGCTTTTTTCCATTGAGCAGTTCATAAGGGGTTTTGTTCAGGAAGGACCTGATCATGCACCTGTTCACCAAGTAGCATGCTGTGTTGATTGCCTCAGCCAAGAAAATCTTTGCAATCCCACTGTCTATGAGCATTGTTCGTGCCATGTCCTCCAAGGTCCTATTCTTTC
>ML266026.1:0-12064 GCA_005239495.1 Nicotiana undulata | reverse complement strand
TCCTCGGAATTCGATTTCGGGCATACGCCCAAGTCCCATATTTTCCTACGGACCTTCCGGGACTGTTGGATCACGGATCCCGGTTCGTTCACCAAAAATATTGACCAAAGTCAACTTTATTCAACTAATTATCATAAATTCAACTCTTTATTAAGTTTCCACATAAAGGCTTCCCGGATACGCGCCCGGGCTGCGCACGCACATCGAGGTGAGATTAACGGAGGCTTTCGGGGCCTCGGAACACAGTCATAATTAAATTTACATAAGATGACCTTTTGGGTCATCACAGTTTACTCAAAATTCCAGTCTTACTCAATTTCCTCAACTTAAGGCTTCTGAAATGAGAATTTTCCTTTCAATTTAACCCTGAACCCCCTGAATTTCAACTCTGACAATACCCACAAGTCACAATACCCGAAATGAAGTTGTTCATGACTCCCAACTACTGAACGACGCGCTGGATCTCAAAACGACCGGTCGGGTCGTTACATATGTGAACTAGAAGACCAATTTTTCAACTGCTTTTGAACTCATGAATTCAGTATACATTTTCAGTGTTTTTTGTTTTCTTCAAATTTTCAAAAATGGTGTTTTTAGAATAGAATTTCAGTAGGTGTATAGAGGGTGTTCGAAATCTGAAGAGTGTGTGTGTGTCAGTTTGTTTTTCAGTATTCAAAGTGTGTGAAATAGTGTCACGACCCAAAATCCTAACCCAGGTCGTGATGGCGCCCAACAACGGGGTTAGGTAAGCCAGCACTTATCTAACCAAGGGTTCTTTCTTAGTTGATTAAATATTTCATCACATCCCAAATTATAAGGTTTGAAACACAATATTAAACAGATAATTAACCAATTTTAGTCTTAAAGTAGCCATAAAGAGGCGTGAGCCAAAAATAGATAAAGTCTATAATCCATAATAACTACTACGTGCGTGCCAGAAACTAGTGTCACAAGTACCACAGGCATACTAACTAGATATACAAAGATAAAAATATACAATTCCCACTGTCTGAAATAAATAGACGGGAAAAATAAGCAAAAGAAACTCCATGGTGCTGCTGAGGGTCGTCAGGAGAAGCAGCTCACCGTGAAGTCATATCCACTATATCACAATCTATCTCCGGTATGATAACCAGATGCACCAGCCTCAGAACCTGTACAATTAAGTATAAAAGTGTAGCATGAGTACATAAATAAATATGTACCCAGTGAGTATCTCGTCTAATCTCGAAGAAGTAGTGATGAGAGGTCGACTTGACACTCACTAAGGTCTAACAGTACAATATAACAGGGTGTAATGAAAACGGTAGGCATGTAAGACAGTGAACAACAAATCCGAATAGAGCATAGGAATACAAGTAAATACTGAAAGTAAATAACAATTTCCGCTTTCTGTTCCCCCAAATTTCTGTCAAGTCAATATCCACGAAACAATACCAAATAGTCATGCGCACACAGGAATAAGACAACAGGTCGGAGTCATAAGGAGTGGATACCCTATTGTCACGCCTCCTTTTTCACTGGTAAGGGTAATAAGAGAGCTTTTCCACTTTAAGTGACATTATTCGATTTTGGGATTAATTTTATTATTTTCAGAGTCGCCACCCGGATTTTTTACGGTGTCCCGGGACACCATTTATTTATTTTAGAAATCCCAAAACCGAGGAATTTTGACTCTGTTCAAGTTGTCTGCGAACTAGAAATCTGGATAAGGAATTCTGTTAACCCGGGAGAAGGTGTTAGGCATTCCCGAGTTTCGTGGTTCTAGCACGGTCGCTTAATGATTAAACTTGGCCTAATTTAATTACTGTTTTGTACCTATGTGCATTTTTATATCTTTACCGCTTTTATTATTCTTTTGTATTCAAAGAGTTATTTGAGACAGGTCACGCATGCGTAAACCCGTAAAGTTTAAAATGTATCTAAAATCATGTCACAGGGATGTGTACACAATTCTCGACACTAAACTCATTTGATAAGATAAATAAAGTGCGCAAGCGCGTATTTTGTTTTGTTGTAAAAAATAAACCGAAATCACGTCACGCGGGCGTGTACGCAATCCCGATAATTTTAAGAAATTTGTTCCTAAAAGTGTCTCTACGAGTGTTCATTTTAGTCTTTATTTGTGTTACGTAAACGTATACACAATTTGAGAAAAGGTATATTTTAGTTGTTTTCATTCAAAGTTACGTAAAAATTATACTTCGATGATTGATTATTACCTAAGTCTAAAAGTATTACCTAATTCAAGAATGGGATTGAGTTTCAATACCTCTAATGTGAATTCCTAAGTCAAGTCATAGGGGACTGATCTAAAGAGGCATTCTTTTAGATAATTATAAGAATCACTCCCAAACTATGTCCATTAATCATATTCATGAGGATTTGGGCTATGGCCTAATTTAGCTCGGTCTGTCACTTAACCCTTAGGTCAATCCTCATATAGACTATTCGAGAAAGGAGGGTCATATACGATTCAGCTTGAATACTACTAAACTGACGAGATTGAAGATACAAACAGAGATACAAATTCATGACTTCAACACAATAATAAGAAGCAAATTTGCACATTTTATTGCTCTTAGTTGCTGTAAACACTACTTAAGGGAATATGTTTATGTGACTCAAAATACATCAGATTTTTACATGAAGCAATTTAAGAAAAAGTCATGGGAATTTTTACGAGAAAAGAAAAGGTTTCTTCACAATAGCATTTGAAATCTCGGACAGATTAGTTTTTATTCCAAAAATCATACGAGTTTCAGAGACATCACGTTTTTTATCTTGATTGAATCCTACTAGTCGTATGCCATATTGAATTAATGTTAACACGAAAAGCATAACTCTAAAACTTCTGGGCTCTTGTCCCCTTGGGCCCAATAGCCTGGGGGATTCAGATTGAATCAGGCCTTAAAACGCCATTTGATCCAGCTGACCCAGTTTCAAAGAACTTCACATTTAATAAAAAAAAATAGGATGAAGCTGTATATTAATTCTAATAAAGTCCAGTCTATTTTTACAACTGAGATTCAAAACTTGAACAAAACTAATATACATCTCGAACTAGTGATTTACATTACAACTTTAAGAGACATAGAACTACTCCTAGGCTAAATGAGAGCTCGAAATTACTGCTTCTAGCTGGACCTCTCTTTGGTTAGTCTTAAAAGCAGCACCTGTAAATCTTCCAACCAAAGGGTTTTATGCATCATTATGGAAGGAATTTTGACCATGAAAAGGTCAGATTCACTTTACCCTTGACACGGTTTCAAACACTACTAAAACAGAGTTCTTTATGCATCTGACCATGAAAGGGGTCAAATTCAAATCCAATGATGCCATTTTGTTTAGACTCTTAATAGTCATCCTTATTCCGGCTAGTGTTTAGTCAAATATTTTGACCGCTATTGGCACTTTGAGGAGTAAATCCGACCATTTTGTAGGTTCGAATTCCCTTCCTTAAGGCTCTTCCTAATTACACACTTTATATCCTTTGAAGGATAATTTTCAGCAAGCTAAACTACTGTTTGTGCACTACTATGGGGTGAATTTTACCATTGAAAGGTCAAATTCATCTACCCTAGTGCAACTTACCTTAATAATAAACTAAATCAAACACAAAACTAACATCTGACAACAACAAAAAAACAATGCATCTTAACTCAGTAAATTTAAACTCTCTATAAGAATAGATTCAGGTATTGCATATACTCATTCAAATTCCTTTATCAACATATGAATCAATCTCATTTCACATTTTTATACCAAGATCAAGGGAGAAGAAAACATATATAGAGGAGGAAGATTCAGACAACCAGAGAAGAAGAATGAAATTCATATTTGAGCCTTTCAATAAAGTTAAACAGTTACATACCGTTAAAAGAGAAAATGACAAAGATATCTGGACCAAATAAAGGTCCAGGGAGAAGATCAGATTCAGCAGAGAAGAGGGATATAATCGGCAGTAATAAACAGCAACTTCAGCAGCAACTAACAACCCAGAATCAAGACCCCATAATACCAAAAGAAATCCAAGAACTTGAATAGGAATATTTAAGATTTTTATAAAAGAGATCAGAATACCAACGATGAACCAAGAACTTTAATCAAATACTTTCACTAATATTTTTTGGAAATTTTCATTTATGAAAGAGGAAAACTATTCTGTTTTTAAGTGTGTTTTCCAATGTGTTCAGCAGCTAAAATGGATGTAAAAGAGTGTGAAGGCAAGTGAAGAGAGTAGTATTTTTCGTGTGTGTGTGTGTGTGTTTTTCAGTGTCAAAAGGCAGGTAACTTCAGTGTTCAAAAAAAGGTCCTTAATAGTCTAAAGGGAGGGTCTATTTATAGGAGGCTTGGGGATGGGATATGCTTTGGCATATTCCCTATCCAAAATTAGCTGAAATGGTACATAGGGCAGTTGTCACCCTTATCCTTTGGATCAGCTGCCCCTATTCCAGAAGCTTCCAGCCTTTCTAAATGACCCTAACACCCCTAAAGAGCCTAATTTTACAAGTCTATAAGGTTCTTGGGTTGTTACCCCCAAGATTCCCTTACCTAGGATTCCTAATATACCCCTTGAAGTCCCTAAAATTACCATTAGGTAACCAGGGTTAAACTTTATTGGGTTATCATTAACTCTAGTTAATTAGCCTTAGTTAGCTCACCTTAGTTAATTAAGACTAATAGGTATTATCAGTTTAATCCTAGTTTAACTGACTTAATTAAGATTAATCAACTTAATTCCTTAAACTTAGGTTAGTTGACTTGCTTTAGTTAAATAATCTCAATTAATTATCTTAATTAAAACCTAAGACTTAGTTAATTATTTGAGAGGTTATTAACCTAGGTTAACCTATTAAACAAGTGTCTTTTAGAAGGTAATCATTAATTAGGTTAATCTTGAGGTTAGGATTAAACTATGTTAATTCATGACCATACACTGGTTCAGAATTAACTAGTTTCCTAATTAATGAGGCAATTAATTAACTAACCTAATTATAAAAATGCTCAAATAAACTATGAAGCAATTAATCAACAAAGATGATCATGCTTAAAGAAAAAACAGTAAATCCTAACGACTACATACTCACTAACATGAACAAGAACAAACATGAAATATTTGACAGATAATCTAAGCAAACTGAACAGGGAATCACAGAAATGGTTCACACCGTAATATAACCCTTATCTAATTAAGCAATTTGTTCAAATTTTGAAGTAATCACATAAACAGGGACAGAATAATGGGAAAAGGGAAAACTAGTGAAAACAAAGCAAACAGTGATTAACATATGATTTCTTGTTTTAATAGTGTACAGAAACAGTAAAAAGGAGAGGAGATTATGGACAAGATCATAAGGGATTCAAATTAGCAATCATGTTGAACACCTAAAACATGATGTTAACTAAGATGAAATACTAATGACATTAATGGAAACAAAGGTAAATTGACCAAAAACAGGCTAAAACCATAACCCTAAATAAAGACATATGATTCTGCTTCATGAAAAGAAAAAGATAAAGAAAAGGAAAAGAGTAATAGACACAGAGAGGGGGAAAGTACCGGTGGGGTGGTTTGTCCGGAAAATTTGAGGTCACCAGACCTTGCCGGACTCCGGCGGGGTTTGAAAATAACTCAAACCCACATGAATCAATAGCCCTCAACGAGAGCTATCGATCCATGTAAGTAGGAGCTATTGAAAGTCTTCCAGTCGACAGGTAGGGGGAACTAGGGTTAGGGGTTTCTTAAATCTAAAATTGGATGATTTTGGGTGGAATTTTGGTGAAATAGATGGTAGGAGGCGATTGAGAATGGAGAGAAGGTTGTCTGGTGAAGATTTGGGTTTGATTTGTGGAGCTCCACCGCTGGAGGCGATTTTCGGTTGGCGGAGCAAGGCGGAAGAACGGTGGGGGACGGCGGAGACCGGCAGGTCTTTAGAGAGAGGAAGGGAGACGATGGGGAGGGTAGGGTGTTAGACTTTAGGTGAAATGGGGGGTAGGGGGTGTTGGGGACAGTTTTATAGTATTAATTAGCTAGTTCCCAGCCGTTAGATCTAGATAGATCAACGGCTAGGATTTAATTCTTCAAATACAGGGTTGTTTAGGGACAAGGGTCAGGCCGAGTTGGTTTCATTTGGGTTGGACTGGGTCGTTGGTGGGGGCAGCTTGGGCCTGGGCAATTCTAGCCCAGGTCCATTTAAATTCATTTTTAAACAAGAGCAAACTTAATTAATTGAATTAACCTAAATTAAAATGTAATAATTAATTCTA
The DNA here is from genome assembly GCA_005239495.1 of Nicotiana undulata. Taxonomy (NCBI): domain Eukaryota; kingdom Viridiplantae; phylum Streptophyta; class Magnoliopsida; order Solanales; family Solanaceae; genus Nicotiana; species Nicotiana undulata. The sequence goes on along the minus strand of ML266026.1, from coordinate 5,794 downwards.
ATCCTAGTCTTTGTTTAATTAATAAATTAATTAATATCACTTAATTTACTCCTAATCAATTAAAGGACAAATTTCACAATTTTTGTTAAAAGAAATAATTAAATCAAGAAATTAACATTAACCTACTTTATATCAAACAATTATATTTATTTAAATAATAACTAAGGTTATGCGCCTAATTATGCCGCTTTAAATTATTTATAGGTTTAAAAGGCGAATTATGATTACATAATGCAAAATTAATTCACGAATAGCACTTAGATTCAATAAAAATCATAAAACTAAATAATTTATTGAATTTTGTGTAGGATTATATGATAGGTAAAAATCACGTGCTCACACCTTGTACACAAACAACAGGGGAAACAGGCAGGGAATCGGGTTCCAAAGGGAAAAGACTCCCTACACCCCTCATAGCAAGTACGTTACTGTACCTGACAATTGGCTTTGCAATCACTATGGCAACATTGTGCACTTTAAAGAAAATTGTAAGGCCAGAATTCAGTCTCAACAGAAAAACAAAGTTTTTGCTGAAGAAGTAACTACTGCTAGGGAACCTGGTCCTTCACATAAAAAACGTATAATGCATGCTTGGACCAAAAGAGCCCTTTTTCACCCATTTCCTCACTACAAGGGACCCAAACTTGTTTGGGTTCCTAAGTCTAACCCTTGATTTCCTTGTGCAGGGAACAATGAAAGGGAGCAGTCAACAGTGATACATGGATAGCGGCTGCTCAAAGCACATGACTGGAAGTACAAATGATTTCCTTTCACTGAAGGCCCTGCAGGGAAGGAGTGTATCCTTTGGAAATGGCAAGAAGGGATACATTCTGGGAGTAAGAAAGATCGGGAAGTCTCTTTCCCACTAGGTTGAGAATGCGTACTACGTGAAGGGGTTGAAGTATAGCTTGCTGAGTATTTCCCAAATCTGTGACAAGGATAAAAAAGTGGAATTTGTATCTAAAATATGCACAGTCACAAATCTTGTGACTGGTGAAGTGATGTTAGTGGGCAAAAGATACAAAAATATATATGTTGCCAACTTTGAGTCCTTGCAAAATGGGGATCTTAGTTGTCTGAGTGTTGTTGATTATAATGTTGAGCTATGTCCCAGAAGGTTGGGTCATGCAAGTTTCATGCTGCTCAACAAATTGGTCAAGAAGGACCTGGTTCGTGGTCTGCCCAAGTCAAGCTTCAAGGATCATAGGGTGTGTGATGCAGGTGTAAAAGGAACGCAAGTCAGATCCTCTTTCAAGCACAAAAAGGAAGTTAGCATCTCAAGGCCTCTTGATCTCCTCCATATGGATCTATGTGGACCTATGAGGGTGCCAAGTAGAGGAGGAAAGAGGAATTCAAACCATATCAAAGACAAGAAACTCACTTGCCTTCTCATCCGTTCTTTCTCAAATAGAGCCCAAGAATATCAAGGAAGCATTGAAAAATGCTAACTGGATAGTTGCTATGCAAGAAGAACTCCATCAGTTGAGAGGAACCAAGTGTGGCACCTGGTTCCTAGGCCTTCAGACAGAACATTGATAGGAACCTGGCCCAAAAGACTCTCACTTGAAGGCTGCTAAGGGAATTTTGAGGTATCCTAAGGGAACGCAGAACCTGGTCATCATCTATTTTTTAGGAGATACTTTTGACTTGGTTGGATATGATGATGCTAATTATGCTGAATATCTGGTGGATAGAAAGAGCACATCTGGAACGACACATTTTCTAGGGTCATGCTTGATCTCATGGGGTGCAAAGAATCAAGCGGTGTGGCTATTTCTACTGCTAAAGCTGAATCTGTGGTTGCTGCTTCTTGTTGTGCTCAACTACTACAAATCAAGTAACATATTGAAGACTTAGGTGTATTTACAGCTTGAACCCGGTACAACACATGAGGACAAAGCACATTGATGTGCGACATCACTTTTTGAGGGATAATGTTGAAAAGTTTCTGATTTGTATGAAGTTCTAGAAGACGGAGGACCAGGTAGCAGACATCTTCACCAAGGCGCTGAGCAGTGAACACTTTAAAAGAAATCGTCTAGAATTGGGGTTGATCAAGCTTAACTAAGGACTTGGTCCCTCGATGATTGTCTATGTTAAGAAAGAAAGGTACAATGCTAAAAAGTGTTTTTTGGCGACATCTAACTCAAATCTATACTATTACTGGTATACATACATGGCAGTTTCAGGACAAAACAAGTAAGAATGACAGTGCGTGCCCTTCTAAGAGTTTGCTCAAATTTTCAAAAACCATCAAGGAACCTGGTTCCTGTGACTCAGGTTAGTAGTCTCTTAAATACTTTTATGTCTTTTTAAATTGCTGAAGTGTAATGTCATTAATTTATTCCCATCTCTCTCCAAATTTTTGAAGTCCGAAATGTTAAACCTTTTCTGAACTGACTTGTTGTCCCGAAAAACCATTTTCTTCTCTCACACCCAACCAAAACCGATTCTTTTGTTCAAAACTAAATCAACCTCATCTCAAAAAGAATCCTTCTCTAAAAATACTCCAAGAGTGATCCCAACTCTATCACCTCCCAAAATTCTAACTCCATCTGAATCGAAACCCAAGAAGTTTTTGGTAGATTTTGATGGGACTTTAACTGAAAAAGAACGAGATAGATCTAATATTCTAGAGAGTGAGGCTAAAATTGTTGATGGGTTTGTAGAAGCCTTGAAGGATGGAGGAACCAATGAATGTGCTGGAGAAAAAGGGAACTGAATGACATACCTGGTGCCTCAAATCCTTCTCAGGATGTTAATTCTAATGATGATCTTTTTTCTTTTTTGAGTTCTATGTTTAAACGAACTTCTGATCCAGTGAAAAGGATTGATGAAAAGTAGGCTTATTGATTTGACTTGCTGATGTGGTGATTGTGGAAGACAGAATGAAGTGGAAAAATCTTCACTTGTGAAAAAAAAATTGAGAAAATAAAGTTGGGTGAGAAAGATGCAGCAGATGATAAGGGTAAACAGATTGAGAAGAAGAAGAGGGAGACATGGCCGCTCAGGGAAAGAAAGAGTAGTGTGAGTGAGGAACATGGTTCCTTACATAAGAAAAAGGTTGACTTATCGGGTTTGGAGAGGTAGAAGACCCTGAAGTCTCAGAACGTGTTGTTAGGCAGAGTGTTGACTCTGATATTGCTGAAAAATGGAGGAACTTCTTGACATTGTTGATTTCCAAAAAATAAATAAATAAATAAATAGATTCACCTCTTTGTTCCTCCAAGTCCCAACGTTTATGAAGAAGAAGTAAAAACTTCTATGTTGTATGTGATACTCTGGTGCTATATGTGCATGGAACTGAGTTTGTTCTTGATGAGGAGAAGCTTGGGGAGATTCTTGGTGGTCTGGTTGATGGTTTAGCCTACTCAAATAGGCAGAGAACCAGGTCCCCGTGGACCCTTGGCAGAATAGAATGCTAAGTTGAAGGGTAAGAATGAAAGATTGAGGAAATAGGTGGAGGACCTAAGAGAACAGATGATCATTGATTAAAGGATTCTGAATAAACGAATGGATAAGCTCATCAAGGCCTTAGCCCTTACTTTTTCCTTCTGCCCAGTGATCCATGTCTTTCACACCTTCCAAATTTCCTTGAATTCCTATCTTCTTTTGATACTTATGTTTGATGACATTGGTACTTTAGTTGTTTAAATTGTCATATTATGTATTATTGAAATTACTGTGCTTTTATTATAATTATACTACTATGGGCAATCACTCTATTTTGTGCAATGACATTCACTTGTTGTTCTTGTTATTGTTTATGTTGTGTTGCCCAAGTGGCATGAGTTAATGTTACTGAACTTCTTTTTGGCTGTGTTTCTTCTGTTATTCTTTTCCATGATGCCAAAAGGGGGAAGTTATATAGGTGTCAACATGGGGGAGGAATAGAATCGAATTGATATGTAGTGTTGTGCATGAAATATAGCTCTGCTTTGCAGGGGGGACGTTGAACATTGCTGATAACATGTTGATTATAGGTCTGATCCGCAAGGAAACATGTGAGGAATCTGGTTCTCAATGGGAACGTTAATTTTGGGTTTGTTATCATCAAAAAGAGGGAAATTGATAAGTTTTGTTATTTTGTGTTTTGATGATTTGCCAAAAAATCTCGAAGAACCAGTTGTGATCAGTTCCTTTGGTCTGGTTCTCATGGGGAATATGGCTGATTCGCAAGGGGAACTATGTGGAGATCTGGTTCTCAGGGGGAATATCAATTCTAAGTTTGTCATCATAAAAAATGGGGAAATTGTTAAGTTATGCATCTTTTGTTTTGATGATTTGACAAACTTCATGAGAGAACCAAATAAGGAACTTGATACAATTAGTTCTATTGCGTTCAGAGTAACCAGTTAGATGGCTGGTTCAATTATCAACGAAATCAGATAAGGGAACAAGAGAGGAAACAGATATGGATCAGTTCCCTCGGTCGTCGTATAGTCAACTCTACAGCTTTAAACATTCTCAAGACCTTAACATCACAAGGTTTCAGGTTGGGATCCAGTTTGGGATATGGCTCAACTCTTAAGAGTCGAAGGAACAGCTGAGGGAACATGTTCCTACCAGTTCCCGAGGTGACTGTACGAAGTCAACTCTCCAGCTGGAAAGTTGCTGCATGCACACGCTACAGTACAGGAACAGTGCAATAGTCAACTTTATGTGGAAAGCTTTTTACCTACCTTGCCTACATCGTTATAAGTGATGTCACACATGTATTATTAACATCAAGGAAGGTAAAACCACTTAAACACTTGAAAACATAAAGAAAATACTCTCTCAAGTGCTAGCCACCACATCTCTCAAAAACAAAGCTACTGCAACCTCAAGGATCAAATCCAAAGATTGAAGATATCTTAAGTCCTTAGGTTTGTTGAGTCTTTGTTATTTTGTTCTTCTTTTGTAATTCCTACTTAGCTTACTTAGAAGCATTGTGTAGGAAACCTTTTGTAAATCATAAACGCTTGTGTTTGTGTCTTGGCTAGAGTTAGTCATGTTGTAAAGTCTTTATAATAGAGTTATTACAAAATAGCTTGTAATAGTGTTGTTGCAAGTTAGTGAGTGATTAAGTCTTTGTAATAGAGTTATTACAAAGTGGCTTGTAATAGTGTAGTTACAAGTTAGTGAGGGATTAAGAGGTTAATTCCTAGGTTACAATAGGTTGTAATCTAAAGATTGCTCAATAGTGAAGTTGAAATCCTACAAGGGTAGGTCGTGATTTTTAATCCCGTTGAGCTGAGAGTTTTCCACGTAAAACTCCTCTGTGTTCTTTATTTACTGCCGATCTTCTGTGGGGACAAATAGAGAACCTGATTTCCTACACTATTTGGTTTTACAGTCTGTTGCTTACGATGGGACTGATAGAGAACTGGGTTCTCTATACAGTTTGGTGGACACTTAGTTTCTATCATAAACACAGTCGCGCCAATACATGGAATACTTATAGGTGGATTCCCCTATTTTTTAGGCGAATTCTGATAGGGCGATACAAGTAAATAGTAACTATATTAAGTAATTATGTATACGGAAATTATAGAAAATTAATGACCACTAAACAATAATGATTTCTGAAAATTGCTCAATTTATTTCCATGGCATTTGAGAATGCCCAAGGGGCTGTATAAAAATTAGTGATCTTAAACACATCTCCAACCCATATTTTAAAATTAGTGATCTTAAACACATATTTTAAAATTACAAAAATAAAAGTAAGAATAAAATTTTTCTTTTGCGGGGTGGGGTGGGTGGGTGGTGACGAAAAAAAATCTTTTTGGAGATAGGGCACGGGGCGGGG
>MDKH01211580.1:0-35558 GCA_005239495.1 Nicotiana undulata | reverse complement strand
GGCACCTGGGCCCACCCGAGCCCCCGTCCAAATATACCAACAAATCCTAAATCACTAAGCGGAATTGCTCGAACTTTCGGAACACGAAAAACAATAGCAGAACTCGAAATCAAACCCCAAAACTTATTTAATCAAATCTTAAGAACTTTAAAATTCTAGAATTCACTTCAATTTGTCGAACCGGCCTAAACTGCTCGGAATGACTTCAAACTTTGCAGATAAGTTATAAATGACACCACGGAACTATTCCCGGTCTCGGAATCTCATTCGGACCTCGGGAACATAACATCACTTTCCAAGTCACATTTCAAATTCTTTAAAACCTCAAAACCTCATTTTTTATCCGAAACCACTCAATCCACGCCTGTTTTACCCCAAATTCCACAGATAAGACAAATAGTATATAATAAACATGTTCCGGGCTCCGGAACCTCAATACGGACCCGGTAACGAGGTTTCCACATAATTATTCACTTTCATATTCCTTTTATTATTTTCAGAAAACAATTTCTTTTAAAAATTCATTTCTCGGGCTTGGGACCTCGGAATTCGATTCCGGGCATATGCCCAAGTCCCATATTTTCCTACGGACCCTACGGGACTGTCGAATCACGGGTCCGGGTCCGTTTACCAGAAATGTTGACCAAAGTCAACTATATTCATTTATTAATTATCAAAACTCATTCTTTTGTCAGTTTTTTCACATATAAGCTTCCCGGCTATACGCCCGGGCTGCGCACGCATATCGATGTGAGGCTAACGGAGGCTCTCGGAGCCTCGGAACACAAATATAGCTTAAATTACGTAAGATGACCTTTGTGTCATCACACCAGAGTATTGTGATTTCTATGTTTACCCCTTTCTAATAGGCTATTCTCTTCCTCTCCCCCGGTTGGCGGGGGAGTTTTGTCGATTACAACGTCTGCCCGTCACAACTCTCCCCTTATTTGTATAAGGTTTTTCTGATGCTGGAGAAGTACGCGGAGCTGGCCGGCTGTGAGGTCAATATCCGTCACCTACTGCACCTGTTTTCGCCTAGTTTTTATAGAGGCACCTTGATACACCTACGACATAGTGGGATAAAAGGGTTGGTGGTCGGGATGGATGATAAGGCAAATAGGAGGTTCTGGCACACATACTTTTTCGTCAAGACTGAGCATCTAGTGGCGGATCTGACTGGGTTCCCTGAGCCGTGGAATTACAATCGTAAGTGTCTCTCCATCCGTCCATTATTTTCTCTTTTTCTTTCGCTCTTCGACCTACTCATGGTTTCCTTGTTTTCAGTTGTGAGGCATTCTCCTTCTCCCATCTTGGACATTCAAGATTGGGTGGCTCGCGTGTTACCCCACACCGTAGGGATCCGATATTGGGCGTCCTTCCACAAGCGCTTCGGACCCAAGATTTCGTCCGTAAGTGTGCTACTTTTTGACTTACCATCATTCAGTATCGTTCTTTGACATGACCTTCCTTTGGTGTTAGGTCAGCGAGTTCCCAGAAAGGCGAAGGATCCAGTGCTCGCCTTTCGCAAGGCGGTGTCCTCGGTCATGATGGAATTTTCTTTAGTAGAGTATGTACGAGGTCAGACTCAAGCTCCTCAAGTGAGGGACTCCGCCTCTCAAGCTGTTGCCGTTCCAGATGAGATCTCTTCTCAGCCGATCTTCCATCTTGTTGACGAGTCATCTCGTGGCGAGGAGGCATCGCCGAGAAAAACTGAAGGGTGGAGATTGGTAAGGCCATTGCCGCTGATGAGTCAGAGAGAGTTATGGCTTTGGAGGCGAGATCAGGGTCTTCCCCAGTCGTGGAGGCCACTCTTACGACGCGTACTGCTATGGAGAAGAGGCGCTCTAGATTTGAGGGGGTCCGTGGTAGAAGAGAGCTTGTGCGGGACGCTGAAGGTGGCTCATCATCAGCGGCTGTGGGAGGTAGTGATATTCCTGCAGGGGATGTCGATTCTGGCTCAGACATCGACCTTGAGGAGGTACAAACGTTTGTGAAGAGGGCTACTCGCGTGGAGATAAGGACGGAGAGTCCTTATCGGCACATAGTCATTCCCGTGAATTATAACCTCCTGGTCGACTTAGAGTGGGCGGGGCCATAATTTGCTCCTTTGTGTGCGGAGGCTAAAAATAGGACGTTGCTGACGCTGAATGATACAAACCTGTCCTTAGGTATATCAGGCATGGCCTTGCGATTGAATTTTTACTTCTTTCCTCCTAAGCTTGTATGTTTCATAAGTGTTGTTTTATTCTGGCTTACTTGCCTTCCTTTGCACGTCAGACTCTCATCTTAGAGATCGAGCGTGACCGGTGAGATGAGGAGAGGGTTACTCTTTATAGGAGGATGGAGTCTAAGTATAGAGAGTACCGTACCAAGTATCGGAAGATGGTCAAGACTGTTGGCGAGGATGGCCAATTCCAAGTGTTGCGCGATGAGATCGAGAGGAAGGACAAAGAATTGAAGGAGAAAGATGAGGAGATCATAAGGGCCATTGGTCGATGCAGCGTGTTGGAGGAGATGCTGAGGTCTAAGGAGGATGAACTTGAATTGAGTAAAGGGGTGATGGCCGAGACTGCAGATCTCCATGCATAAGTGGCGTCCTTAAAGGTTAAGTTTGAACAAAGAGAGGCCAGGGTTGCTGACTTGAAAGTGGAATTGAGCGCCAAGGTCGTAGAGCTGAACCTAGCGGACAGGACCAGAATGGCCACCATGGCAGAGCCAGCAGCTTTGGAGGGGGCCCTGCGCGTTTGTAGGTCTGGGTGGGATAGCAAGGCAGAGACATCGGCGCTCAACGTGTCGAGGCTGGAGAAGCGGGTCGAGATTTTAGAAGGGGAGTTATCTGGGATGAATGAGCAAGTCGTCATCTTGAAGGCCGACAAAGAGCGAAAGCGGGCCCAACGGTCTACTTTTCATACTTCTGCCGACCCAAGTGTATCACGGGAGTTGTATGAGATGTGGGTTCACGCTGAAGCTCAACTTGATGTGTACAAGTCTTTGAAGGCTGCTGGGAATGTTTCCAAGGAGGAGCTTGAAGGTGTTCGTGTTAAGGCACGGGCAGCTTGTGAAGCTTATGGTTACGAGCTTGGTATGCCTGGCAGGGACGGTGATGACAATGCCGTGAATATGCTTGCCTCTGATCCTTGGTATGATGAAGAGTATGCTGATGGGGATGATGTGGTGTGAAGCCTTTGTACTTAATTTTTGTTTTTGCTTTGCTATTTTTGTGACGGCGTCCTCAAGCCCTTTGTAAAAAGTACTGTAATCCAACAATTGAAATGGAACACTTACCTTTTTGCTATGTGTTTTCGGATTCTCGTTCTCTCTTTTTTCGTTTGCTATGTGGGGAAGTCCCTGATTTTCTTATCGTTTGCATGTAATGTTGATTTTGGCAGGGTCGAACGCAGACCGACTTGAGGTCGAATGTAAGTTAGATCGAACGAGGTTGAGGTTTGGTTGATTCGAGCGAGGTCGAATGTAAGGTAACTCGAGCGAGGTCGAATGTAAAGTAATTCGAGCGAGGTCGAATGTAGAATGTAGAATGATTTGGTGGAGTTGTGCAAAAAGGCTGCATGCTGCTTTATTTATTTATTCATTGGAGAATATTACATGTTTCTGTTTGTTCCATACATATATTTGAGAAGTTCGAATCTACCTAGTCCCTTCATCGTTCGGCCTGGATAGCTGATAGGTGGAGCGATGAATCATATACTTGAACTTTGAGACGTCTTCTTCATCGCCTCATTAAAAACCTCCCCGATAAAACCCAATTGGGATAAAACCCGAGTGAGGGAAAAAGAGTACGACTTGGAGGACGTTCGTTCTCAGAAGTTTAAGTATTTGAGGTGAGCGACGTTCCAATTGTTTGGTAGTAGCTTTCCCTCCATTATTTCTAGTTGGAATGATCCTTTGTTTGTTGTTGCTGTGATTTTGTATGGTCCATCCCAATTGGGTCCTAGTTTGCCTTCTCTTGGGTATTTGTTCGCCTGTGTTTTGGCCTTGAGTACATAGTCCCCGACTTTGAGTGGTCTGACTCTGGACTTTTTGTTGTAATACCGTTATGCTTGCTATTTTTGGATTATCATTCGTGGGTAAGCCATGTCTCTTCGCTCCTCCGCTTTATCGAGGTCTTGCTTTCTGTTCTCGTCGTTGCATGGTCCGCTCTCATTGGAGTATCTCAAACTTGGCTCCCCGACCTCGACTGGTATCACTGCGTCAGTCCCATAGACTAGTGAATATGGCGTTTCTCCTGTGCTTTTTTTGGCGTGGTGCGGTATGCCCATAACACTTCTGGTAGTAGTTCTGGCCATAGTCCCTTGGCGTATTCGAGTTTCTTCTTCATGATGTTTAGTATTATTTTGTTGGAGGATTCGGCTTGGCCCTTGCTTGCAAAGTGATGTGGCATGGAGAGTATTCGCTTGATGTGCCATTTTTTGAAGAATTCAGCGGTCTTTTTCCCGGTGAACTGCGGTCCGTTATCACAACTGATTTCTTTGGGGATGCCGAAGCGGCATATTATGTTCCTTCATATGAATTTTATAACCTTATGTTCGCGTATTTGGGCGAATGCACCTGCTTCTACCCATTTGGAAAAGTAGTCAGTTAAAACCAAAAGGAAACGCACATTACCTCATCCTGCTGAAAGTGGTCCAACGACGTCCATTCCCCATTTGATGAATGGTCATGGCGATGTGAATGAGTGGAGGTATTCGCGCGCTTGGTATATCATAGGAGCGTATTTCTGACATTGCTCGCACTTTTTGACGAAGTCGACGGCTTCTTTCTTCATGGTGGGCCAATAATAGCCTGCTCGTATGAGGCATATGACGAGGGCTCGGTTGCCGGTGTGGGCACCGCAGTGGCCTTCATGTACTTCCTCAAGGACGCGTCTCGTTTGGTTAGGTCCTAGGCATTTTTCCAAGGGACCGCCAAATGTTCTTTTATATAGGTCGTGATTGATGACGCTATATCTGGCCGCCTGCATTCGAAGCTTTTTTGCTTCTTTTTTGTCTGATGGGAGTATTCCCTCCTGCAAATATGTTATAATACGATTGCGCCAGTCCCAAGTTAAGTTTACAAAGTGTACCTCAAGTTGGTCTATTGACGAGTGGAGGAGGGTGACCACGTTTTCTTTTCCACTTATGTTTTTGGTTGCTGCTGCTAATTTGGCGAGGCCGTCTGCCTCGATGTTTTGAGCTCAAGGTATTTGATCCAGTTGGCATTCGTCAAATTCTGGCAGTAATTTATGAATTTCTGCCTGGTACTTTTATAGCCTATGCTCTTTGATTTGGAAAGTCCTTGTGACTTGGTTGACGATGAGTTGTGAGTCTCATGGAAGGACGACTCGCCGTGCTCCATACTTGAGAGCTAGCTTTAGTCCTGCAATTACGGCCTCGTACTCGGCCCATTGTTAGTCATATCGGGGCACCGTATGGACTGGTAGATGACTTTTCTTGTTGGGACCTCGAGTACGAGTCCCATTATAGAACCTGACACGTTAGAAGAGCCGTCGGTGTATAAGACCCATAGTCGTCAGTGTATAAGACCCGTTACACGAGAATTTTCCTGCTCGGCTTCAGGCATTATTCTTGCACTAAAATCGGCGACGATGTCGGGTAGTACTTGCGACTTTATCGTTGTTCGCGATTGATATGTTATATTGTGCTCGCTCAAATCTATGACCCATTTGGCCAGTCTCCTCGACAGTTCATGCTTATGTAGAATGCTTCTTAGGGGGGAGGTTGTGACCGTCGATATGGGGTGACATTGAAAATAAGGTCTAAGCTTTCGTGAGGCAATGACCAATGCCATAGCCAACCTTTCGAGGTGGGGGTACCTTGTTTCGACGTCGACAAGGGTTTTGCTAATATAATAAATTGGAGACTGCGTACCTTTGTTTTTGCGGACCAGCACTGCACTTACTATGACCTCTGATACGGCCAAGTATATCAGGAGACGTTCACCGGGTTCTACTTTGGCGAGTAGTGGAGGCGAGCACAAATATTACTTTAGTTCCCTTAAGGCCACGATGCATTCCGAGTTGCACTGGAGCCCATTGTATTTTTTGAGCACGTTGAAAAGTTTGTGGCATCTATCGGAGGATCGTGAGATGAACCTCGACATGGAAGCTATATGGACGGTTAGTTTTTGTACTTGTTTCTTGCTGGTTAGCACTTCAGACATTCCTTCGATGGCTTTGATCCGGTCGGGGTTGACCTCGATGCCTCTTTGTGACACTAGAAAGCCAAGGAACTTGCCCGAGGTTACGCCGCAGGCACACTTTTCGGGGTTCAGCTTTATGCCGTATCGTCTTAGTATATCGAAGGCTTCCTTCAGATGGTCGATATGGTCTTCTTTCCTTTTGGATTTGACCAACATATTGTCTATGTAACCTTCCATTCTTTTGCCGAGATGGTCCTTGAACATCTTGGTGACCAGCCTTTGATAGGCCGCCCCTTCGTTTTTCAACCCGAATGGCATGACTTTATAGAAGTACGTCCCCTGATGAGTTATGAAATTGGTCTTTTCGTGGTCCTCCTCCTCCATGAGGATTTAGTTGTATCCAGAGTAGGCGTCCAAGAAGCTTAACAACTCGTGCCCTGTTGTTGCGTCGATGAGTAGATCAATGTGAGGTAACGGAAACGAGTCTTTTGGGCATGCTTTGTTTAGGTCCGTGAAATCCACGCACATGCACCACTTCCCATTTTTCTTCTTCACCATGACCACGTTGGTGACCCATTGGGGGTGTTTCGACTCTCAGACAGAGTCGTTGGCGAGTAGCTTTTACACCTCATCACCAATGAACTCGTTGATTGCGGCATTTTTTTCTTATTTGTCGTACTGGTGGGTAGAATGGATCTACATTCAACTTGTGCGTGGCAATGTCTTTCCGGTTACCTGTCATATCTGCATGGGAGAAAACGAATAGATCGCCGTTGTTAGTTAAAAATTTATGAAATTTACCTGGTTTTGAGAATTTATGGCCGATGTAAGACTTTTTGATGTGGTCGTTGTTTTCTATTTGGACGGGGTCGAGGTCTTATACCGTTGACCCCGTGGCCTCCATGAAGTTGGGGTCCTTGATGACATCTTTATGTTCGTCGGGTTCGGGCCCCGACTTTGGTAATTGATATACTTCCAAGCCCATTTCCTTTAAATGTTGAGTGATGTACAGTCTTGAGTGATGCGATAGCATTCTTGGGTTGTGCGTTGTTCGCCTCGGATGTTGAATATCCCCCACGGAGTAAGGAACTTGATTACTTGATATAAGATGGACATGATGGCCCTCATGGCGTGTATCCAGGGTCGCCCTATGATGGCGTTGCAGGCTATGTCCTGGTTCATGACATGGAATGTTGTCTCTAGGGTGATGCCCATGACTAGGATGGGTAGCGTTATTTCTCCTGAGGTTTGTTCAACTGCATTGTTAAAACTTGTTAGTGTTATGCAGCTTCCTCGAGTCTCATTTGTGCGAGAACTCGGGGTGGATAATACATGCCCCGCACCCGTTGTCTACCATTATTCTTTTTACATCAGTATCTCAAAATGCGTAGAGTAATGACAAGAGCTTCGAAGTGAGGAAAAGTCACATTGTGGGTATCCAACTTATCGAAGATGATACTGTCTTCGAGGTCATCATAATGTTTATGGGTGATAGACCGCTTCAGTTTATGTGTGGTAGTGAACTTCACGTGATTGATTGCTGCTTTGTCGCCTCCGCCGATGATCATTTTGGATGGTGCGAGCAGGGGAGGGTGGCTTTGGAGGACCTTGGTGTTGTTCTCGTCCGTGGCCGAAAATGGCTCTTCCTCGGTCGCTCATCAGCTCCCTTAGGTGTCCTTGGTGAAGCATGTTCACTAGTTCTTATCGCATGGCTATGCAGTCTTCGGTCTTGTGACCTCGCTCCTGGTAGAATTCACAGAGGGCGTTCGATTTTCTAGTACTTGGGTCAGACTTCATCTTTTTGGGCCACTTTACCTTCGGGCCGAGCTTCTCTAGTGCGTACACTATTTCTGAAGGGGAGACACAAAAATTGTGAACAGATAAGAGAGGGGGAATACCTTGTTCGTTTCGTTGAGTCCCTGTATGCGGTCTGGACGGCCCTTCTGTATGGCGAAGAGATGATGGTATTTCCGCTCTGACATATGCTTGGTGCATGTCTCGATTGAGTCGTGGACTTGAATGGTCTCTTCGGTCGTCATTGCGGAAATCTTTCCTCGACTCCGTTGGACTGATGTTAGCCGTTGGGTTGGAACGTTGAGATCATCCTCGTCTGCTCTCGCCTCAGCACAATAAGCGTTGTGAATTTTTTCCCAAGTGGTGGGACGATATTTCATGAGTCTGCTCAGCAGTTTTCTGGTCGCCCTCGACCCATTTCTGTTCAATCCATTTTGGAAGGTTTCCACTGCCATCCCTTCTGATACGTTTGGCAGGCTCATTCTAACTCTATTGAATCGGGTGAGGAAATCCCTGAGTCCCTCGCCGAGCGATTGTCTGATGGCGTCTTCTTAGACCTAGCTGTTTAACCAAAGAATTAGATTCTCTGCCAAAGCTATTTTAAGAAGTACTCGGGCTTTTGATAACCAAGAAAATACGCTAATAATTATAATCCGGTTCGTAAATAGAAAGCAGCAAAGATGCGTAAAAGTAAGTATATTTCAATAGTGGTTCGAACGTATCTCTACAAGTTATATTTTACTCCCTTTTATTGGGAATTTCTTAATATAACGCCTACTCTTCTTAATGATTGAGCATTAATGACGAATAATGTCATTAATGTAACGTTAAAGTGGTTAATCGTAACTGTTGCGTGAAGATTGTGTAACGTTTGTCTCATTGATTGAAGATCTTTGAATCTTCCCTTTATTCTGCCTTGATTCATTCTGACTGTGTCTCTTCATCTCCTCAATCACATTAAGGTTCTCGTACCTAATTGCCTCGTGGAGATGTTGTTCCGTTCCTCTTTGTCTCATACCTCTTTTTAAAGTCACGTCCAGTTGTCATGTTTTTATTGCTCCACATTGTTTGCCTAATCACCATAAATAGTACACGTGTGAAGCCTATTTTTACCAATACAGATAGTCCCCCCACTTACCATTTATTTATCAGTAAAATATTTGGTAAGTGGATACTCATTTATGGTGGTAATATTTTGTCGCCGCTTCACTCATACCATTGCATCCGTCTCTGAATGTATACATCGCTTTTCACTTCCATTTAATGCTCGTGCCACGTGGAATTCTCGGATTAGTTTTGCGATTGTTCAGCGCCTTTTAGGTCTTTTTGCGGCTGCATCAGTCATGAAGTGACAACTTCAACTATGACTTTCACATCACTATTTTTTCCATTTTTTGACGGTTGCCTCTGAGTATAAATACCCCTTTTCTTTCCTTTGCTTTCATGAAAAACTTCTAACTTTCTTTCATTATTTGTAAATTCTTCATTCCTGTAAACATGTCTTCTTCAAGCCAGCAACCCAAAAAGGTCATTATTGTAGACGAATTGACTCCTTCTTCTGCTCCAGTTCGGAGTAGGAGGGGTGGTAGACTTAGGAGTTTAAGTTACCTTCCAGGGGTTCTTCCTCTTCTCATACTACTCCTCTACCATCTTCCAGGTCTAATATTCCTTCTTCTTCTTCTTCGAGTGCTAGGGCTTCTAGATCTTCATCAAAGAGTAGGGAACACAATGAACCACTTTGTGAACCGAGAGCCGATGAGATTGTCCCTGTCGAGTTTTCTTTTGTAAAGGATAGTAAGTCCATTGGTACACAACTTTCTTCCATGTCATCACATGACAGTGATGACCTTTATCCTACCCAAATTACAGAGGGTTTAGTGTCACTCGTACACAGAGATTGTTGTTGGAAGTCTGATTTTCCAGTTGTTGTTCCTAATGATAATCAAAGAATAACCTTTTATAGAACCGGGTATTCTTTTGTATATACTTATCCCTTCACATTAGGATTCAAGCCTCCCATCGACCCTGTTATCATTGAATTCTATCGATTCTTCAATGTTTGCTGGGGACAGATCGGTCCTCTCGTTTGGAGGGCAGTTGCATGCCTTAGGTATTTGGCCAACTTGGCTTCTGTTCCATTTACTTTCCATCATCTTATTCACCTCTATTCTCCGATGTTGTTCCGCCAAGGAGTTTTTACTCTTGCGGCTAGGAGTAAAAGAGTTTAGTTATACCATATGGTGACAAGGATCGAGGGTGGTACGTTCAGTACGCTGTTTTCCCTACTGCAGGTTTAGTAGGTGAAAATCTCCCCTTCCCTGAGAAGTGGAACTTTGCACGTGAGGATAATTTCTCACTTTCCCTCTTCATTTTTGATAAATTATCAGTACCATGACTGTTTCTTTTCCTTTTACAGCAACCATGGGAACCGTTGAGAATGTCTCCGGTTTTCGTGATTGGGTAGAAAAACTTTTGTTAATCGCTCCTTTAGAAGAACGTTCTTGGAGTACCTCTCTTCGAGGTTTGGTTGGAAGGTGAAAACCCATGGTAAGGTTTTTGTTTTACTTCTTCTTTTCTTCTTTTTGAATTTATCTAATCCCTTTCATTTGCTAGGGTTTCCTGCTCGTGGAATTTCTGCTGCCGCTGTGTCCGCTTAAAAACATTACCTGGATAAGGCCCGGGAAATCATTGTTGGCTCATACTCGTCGAAAAGTAAGGCAAGTGGGTCCCGGACCTTGGAGGATGAATAAGAACAGGAGGAAGGTTCGCTGATTCATAGGTCGAGAAGGAGAAGGTTAGTCTCTAACGATGAATCTGTTATTATTATTGATCCTCTCGTACCTGATCAGAGCTTTCCGCTCCTGAAGATACAACTCCCTCTCCTGTTCATGAATCAATTGATCAATTGTTCCAACAAGGCTTTGGTACAGTTTCAGAAGAAGCACCTCTTGCTATTTTCCCTCCATCGTCTCCTGCGGAACTTTCGTTTACTGCTCCCGTTGTTGTTTCTGATCCCATTGTTGTTTCTACTCCTTAGCCTACTCTGCCCATGGCTCCTTCATCCGCCCCTACTTCCGTGCCTTCTATTGTCGAAGTAGGGTCTTCCAGTAGGGGGTGATGAAGAAAGTAATGATAGAGGTTCCTGCGCGAGGCAGCCTCTTGAAAGAATCAGGCCATGCTGATGTTTGGCTAAAGCCCCTGATAGGCTCGGTTGAGAAGTCTAAATTGGAGAGTCACAGCTCCTTAACTTGGATGAACGAGATTGTGCACTCATCCCTGAAGGTATATTGTAAACCATCCCTATTTCTTTTCATATTTTTTACCGTATCTAACTTACTCCTTTATGCAGATCAATCTTATTGGCACAGAATTGATGAAAAGAGTCGTTCAAATGGAGCAATTGGAAAATGACTACCATACCGAGGCTGATAATTGGAAAGAGAAGTTCGAGAGTCTACAGCTTGATATGGAGGCGATGGAGGAGGAGAAATGTACCTTGGAGCAGCAAATCAGAGTTATTGCAGCGGAACTGGCCATAGAGAAGGCATATTCAAATCAGGCAGGTACGGATAAAAACATCTTGGAGTCTTCTTTTGCAGAGCATCTTTCCCATTCCATTGAAGAGATAAGGAGCCTGAAGGCTTTGCTGGATCAAAAGGAGGATTACTCTTCAGACAAGGTCCAATTTAAGGAAAGATACCTTGCCCCTTTGTAGGCTTCTCATGATGCTTCCGTGGCTGAGAGAGATGAGATAAGTGTTTAACCCAAAAAATAGCTTTCAAGGTTAAAGCAATAATTTTGTATGACGGGCCACAAGCAACCGATTCAATCCGAAAGATATAATTTTTGTTAATATAACGTGATAGAGAAGTGGAAAATAAATTCAATGACATATAATATAATAAAAATAAAGCAAAGAAGAAATAATTCTTATTGAATAATTCTTGACAGGATGTTGAGCCGAACGGAGCTTGAAGGGCCAAACTGTGGCTAACTTGGAAGCAAGATGATATGAATTATAATGTATAGAATTGTAGAGAAGAAAGTTAGATCCCCCTGATTGTGATAAAACTATGTCTATTTATAGGGATAAATCTAAGTAACCATTCTACTTGAATAATGGGTCCATTAGGAGCATTTACTCAACCCATCCATTACTTTTGGAAGATTGTAACAGCTATGTAAATGCTGGAATTTCGTAACTGATGAGTTAATTCCATAATTGATGAGTTAATTGCATAACTGATGAGTCAATCCCATGGCGGATGAGTCAATCCCGTGGTTGATGAGTCACTCCCGTACCTGTTGAGTCAATCTCGTGCCTGCTGAGTCAATCTCGTGCCTGTTGAGTCAATCTTGCAATTGACTGCCTTGTTCTGACCATTACAATCATTTATTACATTTATTGTACGTTACATAATTGATTTGTAACTGATGGAGTAATGATGATAAATCCCATATAATCTGGGATTAATTGATTCCTTCCTCATTTGTAATTATGAGATATTCCCCCGCACCTGTTCTGAGCTATTTATGATGACCAGTTCTGAGGCTATCAGGCACGGTATGAGTATGTTCGGTCCCGGGGGTGTTTCACATATCATCTTTACATGTCATTCTTTACTTTTCTCCAAACTTTGCTGACACGTGTTGCCATTTAATAGACCCACATGGCGAGTCTATTTTTCGCCAATACAGATAGTCCCCCCACTTTCCGGTTATTCACTGTGATATGACTGGGAAGTGGAAGATTTGATGCTTTTCTCCCTTGCCTCTGCCTCATTAAAAACCTTGCCGAAAAAACCCAATAGGGACAAAAATCGGACGAAGGAAAAAAGAGTGCAGAACTTAGAGATTCATATGACAACTCCAACGCTCATGTTCGTTTCGTCAATAATCGGTTGGTTTACCCCTGTCTTGTTTCGGGGTAAGACCATTGTTTGCCTTATGTTTGGCAAGTTCGATATATAAATTTCGGCTTTATTTTCTGCCTACTTTAATGTTTGGGTTTTTGTTTCACCCTTTGTTATTTGACTTTGCATTAAAAATGCTTCAATACTTCGTGTCTTTTTTAAACGAGCACGATTTATAAAAGAGGATCCTTTTTATCGACACTTAATGAAAAAGACGTCTCAACTTCATAATGGTGTAAATATGCAATAGAGAGATAGGAATTCTTCACATGTTTCTCTTTAACAATGTTTTAGAGAAAGTTTTTTGTATTGAACTTTCGTAACATTTCACATGTGTTTGCGTATCATCTATAACTCATTTTGCAATTGTTTTCTTTTAACAGATTTGATATAAACTTGTATTTCGTAACTGTTTTTCTTTTGCAACAGTTTTTTCGAGTTAATACAAGGGAATAACTGTTTTTGTTTATAACAGTTTTTAAATATAAGGGTATGAATTTTTACCCGCAATTGTTTTCATTTACAACAGTTTTTGAATAAATACAAGGGTATATCTTGCAACCCTTGACTAAATATTGCCTTTAACCTGAACATTCGTTTACATCCACGAGTGTTTTCTTTGTAGGTTTTTGAATCAAGCTTGCGTTTTTTGGCTCTTGACTTCGCTCTTAACTTTTGTTTGTTGGGTAGATCTTAGGCTTGACTTGAATTCTGCCTTTCCCAGTCTTTTTTGCCTTTTATAGTCCCCCAAGTGCTATAGCTTTGAAGTATGAGCACTTGATTATCCTTCCATGTGGTCCATTTCCTGAAAAGGAAAATACATACGGGACTCGAAGGTTTATACTTTTTAGATGATGACTGCTTAACCCTTTTTATTTCATCAAAAGGGTTGTGACCTAGACCGGGAATTCAGTTACTTCCCCGTGTCTTTCAAGTATAATATCATCATTTGGTACTTTAGGGAATTTATCTGAGTACTAACTTTTCATGGCACTTTATGAATTTATTTGAGTGCTCATATTTCATCTTACAGACTTGAAATATATATTTGGATGCATCGTTACATGTGCGATGTCTTAATGTTGCACCCTTAGGTGTCTAACTTTTAAATAAAAGAGGCCCTTTTATATATTTAAATGCTATAAAAAGGACGTCTCCTTTTCATTCAGGCGTAAAATAGGATCGATTGATCTGAGTTGACTTTTAGTCTGTGGAAGTATTAATCCTGGTAGGATTTCCTGGAGTATTGATCTCGGTAAGACATTGAGTCTGAGGGAATACTGATCCCAAATAAATATAGATCTTAGTAGATTTGTCTTGAAGAGACATTAAATCTGATTGGATTCTGAATCCAAATTGGAGTATATGAACATACTTCCAATTAGAGAGGGACATATGTCCAAAATAATATTTGAGATGTTCGGGATAACCGATCCGAGTCACAATATAATTAGCCATTAAGAAAGGCTTTTTAACTGAATGGTCGTTGATGGACCGAATATAAGCCATGTGTTTGTTCAAAGTGAACTTTATTCTGATGGCATATTTTCATACATTTATGTTGACTTGAACATAAAAGCCTCGTTTATTATCGTGGGATTCTTGACTCGACATGGAGTTCTCAATCCTTTTTGTGTAAGAGAAGTATATGCATTTTTGAAGATCTCATGCAACAGTGTTTGAAGTGTTTGTGCTTGATATGAGCAATACAACTGACTGAGTTGAGATTGTGGTAAATAATGTCGGAATACTCTTAGAAATTTATCTCCCAAAGCAATCGATTGTTTGGATCACTTCTTATAATGTCAAGTCGGATTGACTAATCTTCAAGTATAAGTGATCTCCTTAGTGTTTGAGTTTTGTGGTATGAGAACCCAAACACTGGAATCATAATTTGACAGTCCCCAGTTTAATAATCTCGGATAGGATAGCCAGTTCCATTGTTGATGGACTTTCAAATGGTCCAGTTAAAGCATAGAGACGGTACCGTAGCTCTTTCTTTATTTTTTACTCTGGCCGGGAACTACGGAGGTTCAAAAATGTTGTCGAGGATCATGCGATATCTTGCCTTATTACCAGAGTAATTTTTGCGGCTTTTCTTTGTAGATTTCTCGCATCATATATTTTGTTTGTTTGGTACATGTGGCATTTTAGCTTTTGGAGCCTTGAATATTCTCAAATATGATTCTCCTTCAACAAGGCAGTACCGGATGAGACACACTCAGAGTTGTCGAGAGCGTGCTTGTCTGTGGGTAAAGTCCCATTCTGCAAGTAATCAATGAAGTTATTATGCCAAAATTAAATTAGTCGGGCTTACCTCATTTTCATTCTAATTGATGATAGATCAGGGATCGCCCAGATAAGGGATGACTCGATCCTGTTACTGTTTGATCCAGAAATGATATTTCTCAATAAGAGTCCGGAGTTGCTTCTGGAGTCAGTGATATCAGCAGTAGATCCGAGACTAGCACAGCCGACTTGATTTTCTTGGGATGCATAGTTTTCTTGGATTTGATCAATAGTCAAATCAATACTTTTGCTCTGAGTCCCCCAGCTAATTCAAGCCTGTATCATATGCTTTATACTCATCTTTGTTGTTAGTAATAAACTAACTTTTTTGAAATCTAAATACTTTTCCTGATAGGCATTAAGCATTGTCATTAACCCAGGACTTTTAATACTTGTGGACTTAGTTGTGTAGAAGGTCTAGATCCTGAGAATTATCTCAGAAATAACATGTACTTTGATTTCAGCTTCTGGTAATATGCTCAAGAAAACATTAGTCATGAAATCTGCTAAACTTGTGATTTTATTGTCGTATGTGGCTGATAAATAATATCATATTCCATAAGTTTGACTACTCATTTAGCTAGTCTTCCTGACAGTTCTCGTTTATGCAAAATATTGTATAATGAAAATATAGTGGCTACGAGAATTGAATGATATTGACAATAAAGCCTTAAACTTAGGGCAATAGCAATTAATGCCAACTTCTCAAAATATAGATATGCAATTTCCATGTCTAAGAGCATTCTATAATAGATAAGAGATTGTGTACCTTTCTCTGCTTGAATTAATATTGCATTTACCTAGACATCCGAGACAATGTGGCATACTAGCAATCATCTTTCTCCTCGGAATTTTGAAAATGATGATGGGTTGATGTTAGCAACGAGTCCGAATGATTCAACGTTTCGGACTAAATCGACCTTTCGAGGTTCCATAACTTTATCTTTTATTATTTGGCTCTGGTTTCTTCTTTTTCTTGACCGGATTATACTACGGGTCAATATTGAGCATATAAACCATTATCTCCGGTGGTACACCTGTTATGGTTACAATGGTTGCAAGCAAAGCAATTTGCATTAGCACGTAAAAGTTTAATCAACTTACCTTTAAACTCGGTGTTGAGTCTCGACCAGCATAAACCTTCCTATTTGGGAAGCAAATGATAGTTTCTAGTTCTTCAGCATTTGACCTCGTGACTTTTGATTCTTTCGGTTCAATGATTGTATCCGAAATTATTTGTGTAGTTGTCCATGGCTATTAATGAACCTTCTTCCTCGTAGTCTTCAATTATCCATCCCGCACCTATCTTTTCTTTTCCAGTTGTCAGGTGTGGTATCGTTGTAAACAATCTCGTGGGTGTTTTACCCATGATATTTCTAACCTTCATTCTTCTCCTGTGGAAATTTTCAATTTAGCAAGGTGATTCCTTACCTGTTCGGGAAGGTTTGGATCATTTTCAACCCGTGAAGAAAATCCTGTATCTCTTTGCTCGGACCTATTTTTGACTTTCGTTTGAACATTCGTGCCTTTCTCCATTTAAATCTCAGTGCTTCATATCATTCTCGTGGGATAAGCGGGAATTCACAGAGGTGTTCTATCCGCTCCTTTTGTTCCTTGATCTGTTTCTGTCAAGTTAGAATTAAATTGTGCAAATTAAAGTTACATGATGTATCTGAACTTCATGTCTCGGTACTATTTAGCGTAGAGTCTTTAATAAGTTTCGGTACTAATAGTTGTGGTACAAATATTCCGATGTACATTCTCTATTTTTCTCTGCTTGTTGATTATATATCAGTATCATGGCTATTATTGCCTTTTCCTTTATCATGGTAAAGCCATCTCAAGCTTGGTTGTCCTCAATTGTGTTGATTGGAAAATTTCGGCCATGATGAAGGTTTAAACTGAAAGCAAGCACATATCAACAAAAAATGTTAGTATCTTTGGATGAATAGCAAATTTGCTTGAGTTCCCGGTAACGGAACCAATATGTTTAACCAAAAAAATAGCTTTCAAGGTCAAAGAATTAATTTTGTATGACGGGCCACAAGCAACCGATTCAATCCGAAAGATATAATTTTTGTTAATACAACGTGATAGAGAAGTGGAAAATAAATTCAATGACAGATAATATGATAAAAATAAAGCATAGAAGAAATAATTCTTATTGAATAATCCTTGACCGAATGTTGAGCCGAACGGAGCTTGAAGGGCCAAACTGTGGCTAACTTGGAAGCAAGATGATATGAATTACAATGTATAGAATTGTAGAAAAGAATGTTAGATCCCACTGATTGTGATAAAACTATGTCTATTTATAGGGATAAATCTAAGTAACCATTCTCCTTGAATAATGAGTCCATTATGAGCATTTACTCAACCCATCCATTACTTTTGGAAGACTTGTAACAGCTGTGTAAATGCTGGAATTTCGTAACTGATGAGTTAATTCCATAACTGATGAGTCAATCCCGTGGCTGATGAGTCACTCCCGTACCTTTTGAGTCAATCTCGTGCCTGCTGAGTCAATCTTGTGCATGTTGAGTCAATCTCGTGCATGTTGAGTCAATCTTGCAATTGATTGCCTTGTTCTGACCGTTACAATCATTTATTACATTTATTATACGTTACATAATTGATTTGTAACTGATGGAGTAATAATGGTAAATCCCATATAATCCGGGATTAATTGATTCCTTCCTCATTTGTAATTATGAGATATTCTCCCGCACCTGTTCCGAGCTATTTATGATGACTAGTTCCGAGGCTATCAGGCACGGTATGAGTATGTTCGGTCCCGGGGATATTTCACATATCATCTTTACATGTCATTCTTCACTTTTCTCCAAGCTTTTCTGTTACGTGTTGCCATTTAATAGACCCACATGGCGAGTCTATTTTTTGCCAATACAATAAGAGCTGACATTGAACAATGGGAAAAAGACTATGAGGCTCTTGAGGACAAAGCAATTGTTGATGTTAGTTGGGCTTATTTGAATGCCCGACTTGACACATTGAAGGAAATGGGCCAAGAGAATTTTGACTTGGAAGCTGCAATTGCCAAGACCAAAGAGACGATTGAGAAGTCTCGATAGAGTCAAAATTTCTCATCACCTGAAGTTGAGGTCCCTGATAAAACTGCTGCACAAGCCTCTCCATCTCAAGCCGCTGAAGATAATCCCCCCGTCTAGTGAAAGAGTTTATGTAACCTTGTCCCTTTTTTTTATTTGGAACAATTGGTGGTTACCCCCGGTACCATTGGGGGTAAAGTTTGGTTCTTGTAAGTCCCCAATTGACAACTTAGGGGCAACCTTTGTATAAACAAATCCGGCTTAAGACTAAGTTAATACTTAGTTTTTTGTCGTAATATTAATATTAATATTAGCATGACTTTTGATTTCTCGAGTTTTTATTTTACTCTTAAGTCTTCGCATGCTTTTTGTTAGGGTTTTTGTTTTACTCCTTAGTTTTTGACTTTGCATTGAAAAATGCTTTGATTTTTCGTGCCTTTTCTAAATAAGCACGATTTTATCAAAGATGGCCCTTTTTTTATCGACACTTAATGAAGAAAACGTCTCAACTTCATAATGGTGTAAATGTACAAAAGAGAGAAAGGAATTTCACATGTTTTACTGAATAATGTTTTGAAGAAAGTATTCGTATTATTTTGAACTTTCATAACATTTCACATGTGTTTGTGTATCGTCTATAACTCTTTTGTAACTGTTTTTCTTACAACAGATTTGGAATAAATACGAAGGTATGAATTTGTACTCGTAATTGTTTTCATTTACAACAGTTTTTAAATAAATACAAGGGTATAACCGTTTTCATTTATAACAGTTTTTGAATAAATACAAGGGTATGAATTTTTACCCTTAACTGTTTTCATTTACAACAGTTTTTGAATAAGTACAAGGGTATGCATTTTTACACGTAACTGTTTTCTTTTACAACAGTTTTTAAATAAGCACAAGGGTATGCATTTTTACCCGTAACTAACATTCTGCCTTTAACCTAACATTCGTTTACATTCACGAATATGTTTTTTGAAGGTTTCTGAATCAGGCTTTGTGTTTTTTTCTTTGGCTCTTTGATTTTTCTCATAACGCTTGACTTGTTGGGAAAATGGATCTTTAAGCTTGAGCTTTGACATTTTTGATAGTCTTCTTTGCTTCTTCTTTGCCTTCCATACTGATAGTCCCCCAAGTGTTTGAGCTTTGAAGAATGAAATCTCGAGCACTTGACTATTCCTTTCTTGTGGTCATTTTCCTGAAAAGGAAAAACATACGAGACTCGAAGGTATATAATTTAGATGATGACTGCTTAACCCTTTAAACGTCCACCAGAAAGTTGTAACCCTAGACCGGGAATTCAGTTACTTCCTCGTGTCTATGCAGGTCTAATATCATCATCTGGTGATGGGTTAGCTTTTTGCCTATCATCTAAAATGGTTAGTATAATTTTAACTGTACAAAAATGAAATCGAACGTAATGATAGCTGACCGGGGTTATTACTTTTACTTAGAAGTAATACTTCTTCAAATGAACAGCATTCGAACTCGTTGGTAAAATTCTTCCATCCATAGTCTCCAGCTCATAAGTGCTTTTTCCAACAATGCCACAAACTTTGTAAGGTCCTTCCCAATTAGGATTTAGCTTTCCTGCACCAGCTTCCTTTGTTGATTGGAAGACTTTTTTAAGAACGAAGTCCCCAATTTTGAAATATCTGAGGTGAGCTTTTCTGTTGTAATATCGCTCTATAATTTGTTTTTGAGCTGCCATACGTATTAATGCAACTTCCCTCCTTTGCTCGAGTAAATCCAGATTTGTTCTTAACTCGTCGTTGTTTGTTTCTTCCGTTGCTGTTGTGAATCTCGTGCTTGGTTCGCCAATTTCCACCGGTATTAAAGCTTCTGAACCATAAACAAGCGCGAATGGAGTTTCTCCCGTGGCTGTTTTTGCAATAGTTTTGTAAGCCCATAATACTACCGGTAGCTCTTCAGGCCAATTTCCTTTGGCCTTTTCCAACTGTTTCTTTAAATTGTTGACAATGATTTTGTTCGTTGACTCGGCTTGCCCATTAGCCACAGGGTGACATGGTAATGAAGTGATTCGTTTGATTTGCCAGCTTTCGAAGAATTTTGTGATTTGTGAGCCTATGAATTGTGGGTCATTGTCACATACGATCTCCTTTGGTATACCATTAATTCAGAAGTACTTACACACATGTGTTTCCATATAAAGCTTTTCACTTCTTTTTCTCGCACCTATTTAAAAGTGTCTGCCTCCACCCATTTTGATAAATCATCTATTAATACGAGTAATAATCGTACCTTTCCTTTAGCTGGGGGAAGACGTCCTACTATATCCATTCCCCATTTTATGAATGGCCACGGTGACACAACTAGGTGGAGTAATTCTGCTGGTCAATGCATATTATTAACATATCATTGGCATTTGTCACACTTAGCTACAAAATTCTCAGCGTCTTCTTCCATTTTAGGCCAATAGTACCCTACTCTGATCAGGGTTTTGACTAAGGATCTTGCTCCTGCGTGGTTTCCACAGTGTCCTTCGTGTACTTCTTTCATTACGTACTCTATTTGATTGGGTCCAAGGCATCTTTCTAGGGGACCTCCAAACATTTTGCGGTATAAAGTATCACGAACTAGGCAGTACCGTGCAGCTTTTCGGCGAAGTGCTTGAGCTTCTTTTTTATCTTCAGGCACGGTACCATTCTGCAAAAAATTTACAATTTCGTTTCTTCAATCCTGGGTTAAATTATTAAATGTTACCTCATTTTTGTCCTGGTCGATTGCTGAATGAAATAAGTGTATCACAATATCATTGTACTTTTGTAACGTCGGTAACTGCTGCGAGGTTAGCCAATGCATCCGCTTCTGCATTTTAGGTCTCGTGCATTTTCCATATATTGTTGCATTCGAGCCTCTCTAGCAGTATAAGTCCCATGCATCTAGTTTACCACTAGTTGAGAGTCACTTTTAATCACGATTTGCTCGATTGAGATTTCTCGTGCTAGTTCAAGTCCTGCAATGACAGCTTCGTACTCTGCTTCATTGTTAGTTATGGGATAACATTTAATAGCCTGTCTTATCTTCTCACCCGTAGGTGATATCAAAGCAATTCCCAAACTGGCTCCTTTTACATTAGAAGAGTCGTCAGTAAATAGGGTCCATATTCCTGGATTAACACCATTGAATATTTGTAACTCTTTTTCCACTTTAGGGACTATGCTAGTATTAAATCAGCGACAAAATCAGCTAAAATCTGAGACTTTATTGCAGTCCTAGGCTGATAGATTATGTCATGTTCGCTTAATTCTATTGCCCACTTAGCTAATCTTCCTGATAGTTCTTGTTTATGCAAAATATTTCTCAGTGGATATGAAGTTACGATAGTAATTGGGTGACACTAAAAGAATGGTCTTAGCTTTCTAGCTGCCATGATTAGAGCCAAAGCTAATTTTTCTAGATGAGAATATCTAGTTTCAGCGTCTAATAAAGATTTACTTACATAATAAATAGGAGATTGTTTACCTTTGTCTTCTCTTACCAATACTGCACTTACGACAATTTCTGCAATGGCAAGATAGACATATAGCCTCTCCCCCTCCTTTGGTTTAGACAGCAACGGGGGATTTGATAGATAAGTCTTCAGATCTTTGATATCCTGTTGGCATTCTTCAGTCAATTCGAACTGATTTTGCTTTTTTAGAACTGAAAAGAATTTAAAACTCTTCTCCGAAGACCTGGAGATGAATCTTCCTAAGGCTGCAATCCTACCTGTTAATATTTGAATTTTTTTTTGCTTGTAAGTATATCAGGTATTTCTTCAATAGCTTTAATTTGAGAAGGATTTACTTCAATACCTCTATTTGATACAAGGAAACCCAAAAATTTACCTGATTCGACGCCAAAGGCACATTTTCTGGATTTAATTTCATGTTATACCTGCGTAGGATTTCGAAAGTAATTGAAAGATGCTGGAAATGATCTTCTGCTTGTGTTGATTTCACTAACTTGTCATCAATGTACACCTCCATTATTTTCCCCAGATGTTCCTGGAACATCTTGGTCACTAGCCTTTGATACGTGGCTCCGGCATTTTTCAGGCCAAAAGGCATGACTTTGTAACAATAAGTCCCCCTCTTCGTCGATCACTTGGTTCTTGAAAGGTCCTTGATTTCTTTTCTTTTGCTTGACAGGCACGAAGGATGGGTCTTCATTTAGTTTATGAGTCATCACTTCTGGGGTATACCTGTCATATCTGAATGGGACCAAGCGAAACAATATGCGTTAACTTTTAAATATTCAATTAACTTACCTCTTCTGGTGGGGTTTAACCTTGTGCCTATATGAACTTTTTGCTCAAGCTCCTGCTCGAACAGTGTAACAGCTTCGAGCTCCTCAGTAGTTGTTTTGATATGCTCATCCTCTTCTGGTTCTTGAATGACATCAGGTCTGGAATCTGTGTCTGTATGTTTCGATGCAACCTCTGTGGTAATTTGATTCACCTTCTCTTTGTCGTTTTCTTCCGTGTCTATTTGAGTTGTTTCCTCGTCATTTGATTCTTTCGCTTCCTCTTTTTTATTGGAGTGTACTACTGAATTGATGTTTCTTGAGGTCTGTTGATCGCCTCGAATATGTTGAATTCCCCATTTGGAAGGAAATTTAATTACCTGATGTAAAGTAGATGGTACTGCTTCCATATCATGAATCCATGGTCTTCCTATGATTACGTTGTAAGCCATATCAGTATCAATGACTTGGAATTTTGTATCTTTGACAACTCCTTCTGTATAGGTACTAAGCTCGATTTCTCCATTTGTTATGACTGTAGAGTTATCGAACCTAGACAAGGTATGTGATTTTGGAATTACAGGGTTCCCCATTAACATCTCTTCCATAACTCTCAACAAAATGATATTGGTCGAGCTAGCTGGATCAATCAACACTCTTTTCACGTTAGTGTCATGTATAAGTAGATATATTACCAGTGCGCCGTTGTGTGGAAGTAATAATCCATTGGCATCTGCGTCATCGAATGATATATTGTCTGCTTCCAAAGTTTCACGAGTTCGCTTCCTGTGGGTTATTATGAACTTGGTTGTTCTTTTGCAAATTACACCGTTCACCTCTTATCCTCCGTGTATCACATTTACTGTTCTCTTTGGAGATGATGGTTTTGGGGGTTCTTGCATGTTCTTCATATATGCATGTTTACCTTTTTCACTAAACATTTCTCTTAGATAGCCTTGTTTTAATAACTGTTCAACCTCACCTTGCAATATCCTGCAATCTGACGTCCTGTGTCCATGATCGTTATGAAATTCGCACCAGAAGTCTGGGTTCCTTCTTCTTGGATTCGATCTTATTTCTTTGGGCCATTGAACTTTATCACCCATATTTCTTTATACTGTAATTAATTCAGAAGTACTTACATTGAAATTGTAGTCTCCAATTCTTGCATTACCACTATTTCGTTCGTCTCGATCCTTTCTGGATCTTCATGAGGAAGAACTCGTATCTCTATTTGGCGGTTTGTAATCTGACCGCATATTTTCAAATTTGGAATGAATTTCTCGTCCCGAAGGTCCCATATATGCATCGTACCTGTTTTTACCAGTTCCTCCTTTCCAGTTCGGAGCGTCTAGAACTGGTCCTGTCTTCTGATTTCGATTGTGCACTGGTGTCTTCTTCTATTCGTAACTTAGTGATGTACCTGTTATATACATCGTTCCATGTCGTGGCTGGGAACTCTCTCAAGATTTCTTTGAGTCTTCTCGTGGTTTCTGAGCTTCTATCATTTAAATTACTTGCAAATGCCATTGCTGCCCAGTTGTCAGGCACTCTTGGTAGCAGCATTTTTTCTCGTTGAAACCTGTCTACAAACTCACAGAGCAACTCCGTGTCTCCTTATTTTATTTTAAATATGTCTTCCATTCTTTTTTCGACCTTTTGTGCACTGGAGTGTACTTTTATAAAGGAATCTGCAAGCTCAACAAAAGACTCAATAGAATTTTCAGGTAAAAGAGAATACCATGTTAGCGCTCCTTTGGTGAGGGTCTCTCCAAAATTCTTGACCAGCACTGGTTCAATTTCTTGCTTAGTCAAATCATTGCCTTTTACTCCTGTAGTAAAAGCAGTGACATGATCGCGTGGAACGGTTGTCCCGTCATATTTTGGAATATCAGGCATTTTGAATTTCTTGGGAATAGGCAAGGGTGCTGCACTTGGCTTCCAAGGTTGCTGAGAATATCTATCAATGTCGATAATATGATAGGTGGTACTCCAGGAATTTGCTCTATTCGATCGTTTTGTTCCTTCACCTATTTCTACAGAGTTAGTAATAAAGATTGTAGATTTGAATTATTAGACATACCTGGTCTTGCTTCAAGAGACTCATTCGGAGTGCCTCTACTTCCTGAGTTTGCTAATTCGGATTGTGGATTTTCCACAGTTGCGGTGTTGTTTGGAGGAGGCGTAGGTGATACAGCTGGTAGCCCCCTCATGAAAGCTTGTAGGGCTTCATTCACATATTCACCAACTATTTATTTCACATGGTCTTGTTTTCCTGTTTGTTCATTTCCATTGTGATCATTGTTTTGAGTCATAGATCTCCCTGGGGATTGATCCCTTGAACCTCGTGGGGATCCCTGAGGTGATGGAACTGGAGTTCGAGTTGTCTGTTTGTTGTTATCATTGGCGTTCGACATGATTCGCAAAAAATTATTTGAGAAAAAATAAAGATTATCATATTCCCGGTAACTGAACCAATTTGTTTAACCAAAGAATTAGATTCTCTGCCAAAGCTATTTTAAGAAGTACTCGGGCTTCTAATAACCAAGAAAATACGCTAGTAATTATAATCAGGTTCGTAAATAGAAAGCAACAAAGATGCATAAAAGTAAATGTATTTCAATAGTGGTTCGAACGTATCTCTACAAGTTATATTTTACTCCCTTTTATAGGGAATTTCTTAATATAACGCCTACTCTTCTTAATGATTGAGCATTAATGACTAATAATGTCATTAATGTAACGTTATTGTGGTTAATCGTAACTATTGCGTGAAGATTGTGTAATGTTTGACTCATTGATTGAAGATCTTTGAATCTGCCCTTTATTCTGCCTTGATTCATTTTGACTGTGTCTCTTCATCTCCTCAATTACATTAAGGTTCTCGTACCTAATTGCCTCGTGGATATGATGGTTCGTTCCTCTTTATCTCGTACCTCTTTGTAAAGTCACATCCAGTTGTCATGTTTTTATTGCTCCACATGGTTTGCCTAATTATCAGAATTAGTACACGTGTGAAGCCTATTTTTACCAATACACCAGTGTGGGCGGTGAAAAACTTGTCGACGAACATTGTTATTGACCGTGCTGGTAACTGTGAGTACCGTGTTAAGGATCCCCCTATTAGGGTTTCGTCGAACTTCTTCAGCAACACTTATGGTACCTGCTCATTTGAGAGGTCGTTGCCTTTTATCGTTGTGCCATTGTATATCCTCAAATATGGTGGAATTTTGAAGGTCTTGGGTATTATATATAGGGCTGCCTCCTCGTTGTATGGTTGTTCGACGAATCGGCCGACGTCCCATTTTGGTAGGAGCTTCGGGGCCCCCGGTATCTTATCAACCCTTTCTTGGTGCTCCCTCATCTGGTCGCAGAGCGCTTTGTTCTCAATTTCTATTTCTTCCATCTTCTTCATAATGGTTTCAAGTGCGTCATTACTTGCATCAACAGTAGTGTGGGTGTTACCTGTTGGGAGAGGAGCGGGTTGCTTGTAGACGGCTATTGTAGCGTCTGCTCGTGCGACGCTCTGACTCTCCCCTTGAACGGGTTGGTTGAGGATGTTGCTTAGAGTACTTGTCAACCACGCCTCTAGTAGTATTTTCACTGCTGGTGGCGCTTCTTCAGTCGTGGACGTGGAAGCTCCCCTTTCACGTGAAGCAGTTACACTCCCATGAGGGGGAGGTGAGTCGCTCCGCTTGGATGTAACACAAGAACCAACAACAATAGGAATGACATATGACTTGATAAGTGAGTTAAATTTTGGAAAACTTTCTGCTGTTTCAGTAGTTTGCAATGTAACAGTGGAGCATCTCGTGTTTGAGTGGATAAAAATGCAAGCACTATCCAACAGTTACCCCATCTGAATTAAGCATCCTTCTCTTCCAAAAAGTTAGACTCCTTTTTGTGGTGATAAGTAATTGGACTCAAATGTTTATATGAATTATATGATGAAGAAATTGCTCCACATTAAAAAGACCATATGGTCTATATTTCTATATTTTTTAACTAGACATTATTGGTCGATGCAAGAAGGGTTTTCCCTTTTCTCTAATGGTGTATATCATTAAACGGATGAAACATGTAATATAAAGGGACAGAAACAAAAGACAAAGTCAGACCAAGATCATCTTCCAGTTTTTTCAATTCGTTTACATCTGCTAGACAAAAACCGAAAAAGAAGATAAGAAGGCTTCTTCAGCATTGAAGAGGCCGAAACTAGATACTTCAACTTTAGCTTTCTAACTTCACTCTTAATTGCAACATCCATGCGTCTGATCAAAGTTTCAACATGCATCTACTTTCTTGAATGACTAAACCAATAGCTACATGCTGCATTTTTGGTTTGATCAATATGAAAAAAGAGCTCCGTATACGATTAAAATCGGGCCCACCCGATTTCACTGATTGACCGAGACCGGGGAGATGTATTAAAGATCAGCCCCGTAGTGGATCAGACCAAGGTACGAGGACAAGGTATCGAGTTTGGAATTCGAGGTACCTGTCGAGATCGAGACCAGTAAGAATCGAGGCCAAACAAGGTAGACATCGAGCAAGACCAAAGATGATGCAATAATGAAAGGCGAGATATATGTGACTGGTCGACAATCATGGCGGGAAATCTCGAAACGGATCGAATCAAGAGCGGTTGTTTAGCTAATCATGGGATTTCCTTTGTAATTAGAATTGAACCATAAGTATAATTCCTCTACTATATAAAGAGGTGTTCTATTCATTTGTAAGGGACTTATTCACACATATCAAAGCAATATAACTCTCTCTCTCTTGCTTATACTTTCTTGTTTATCAGTTTATTTCTTGCTTCATTATTTTAGCTTCAGCCGGTTCGAGGGCACTCTAGCTCGAGGGCTGAATTGCACTTCAACACTGCTTTGCTTTATCGATAATTCCTATTACTAATCTTCATATTTATCAACTGGTATTAGGTGAAATCATGTGTCCTTAAAACCACATTATAAGTTTAATTGTTATCCAATTTTAAGAGTAAACAGTTTGGCGCCCACCGTGGGGCTAAGGATAATAGTGATTGCTTAATACTGATTCTGATAACACACTCTGCTTTACGCTTGTTCTCGTAAGTGTTTTTTATTTTAGGATAAACATGTCAAACTCACAGCCAGCACCCACACATGGTGACAACAACCTTGGATTTCACGGGAAAAACGACAATATAGTCTCCCCAGGGATCGAGATGCCTCAGGCTGACCTCGAGGGAGTACCAATTGAAAATCCCATCAATGTTAGTTCACATATCACCCTAAATGCAAATCTGAGCGTTGATCCCGAGGGTAGCGTATGAAGGAAAGGTCGATCAGGTGGTCGTGGTACACAGGGCAGAGAAGACGATGTAGTTAGCCTCCAATTGATATTTGACGTGCTACAGGCTCAACAAGCTGCTATAGCACAACTACAAAATCAACACCAAGCACCGAGTGGGGTCGAACCCGAGCCCTCACTAGAAGTTGTTCACAAGGCCGAACCTGTACCGGAGAGATCGAACACCAATGAATCGGGGACTGACACCGCCATTATGAGACTACTCGAGGAGCTCACTAAACGAATCGAATCGGGGGAGAAGAAGATTGAGGAAAACGACAAAAAGGTAGAAACATATAACTCACGGGTTGACCACATCCCGGGGGATCCACCGATAATGAAAGGGTCCAGATTCCAAAAGGTTTGTGCAAAAGCCTTTCCCCCCGAGTGCATCTCCGAAGCCGATCCCCAAGAAGTTCTGTATGCCCGAGATTCCTAAATATAATGGGATAACTTATCTAAACAAACACATCAACTCTTACACGTGTGCTATCAAAGGAAATGACTTGGAAGATGACGAGATTGAATCTGTCTTGTTGAAAAAGTTCGAGGAGAATTTGTCGAAGGGTGATATGACATGGTACCATAACCTACCGCCTAATTATATTGATTAGTTTGCTATGCTAGCAGATTTCTTTGTAAAGGCACACGTCGGGGCCATTAAGGTCGCAACAAGAAAGTCGAATCTTTTCAAGATAAGGCAGAACAACAGTAAAATGCTCAGGGAATTCGTATCTCGATTTCAAATGGAACGAATGGACTTACTATCAGTCACCGACAATTGGGCCGTTCAAGCTTTCACTCAAGACCTTAACATTTGAAGTTTAGTGGCTTCACAACAGCTGAAGTAGAATTTGATCGAATACCCAACTGTCACTTGGGCCGATGTACACAATCGATATCAAGCAAAGATCAGGGTCGAGTATGATCAACTAGAGCCCCCCTCTGGGTCCGTCTATCCTAATAAGCACGTAGGTAGAATCAGGAGAGATATCTACCGGGAACTATGGTTGAAAAGAGATCGATATCAACCGTATAATGGGGACCATAGTGACACCGGACCCGGGCAAAATTCTACACGGAATGAGAGAAGAAACGATCGGGATCAAAGTTCACGAGGACTTGTACCGAGGAATGCCACCAGCGAATACCCGAAATCCAAATAAAGGTACGACCCCATTTCAATTTTTTCTATTCTTCGACTAAACACTAGCATATTATCGACAAGGAGAGACACAAGGCTTCAGGTACTGGAGCGTGCGTCATACTCTTTTTCCCTGCTACCGATTTTTGTCCCAAAAGGGTTTTTCTGGCGAGGTTTTTAACGAGGTGACAACAGACTGTGCTAACGTAGAATTGAAGGTCGACCACAAATCGGTGTCATAGACGACATTTAACACCATTTGAGGTTCCCTGCAATAAACCTTGAATACTTGGGGGCATCGCCTTTGATGTCAATTTTGTTGCGAGAAACTTACTTCATAATAGGGCCAAACGGTCGAACGATTCGTGCCCACATAGGTCGTCCGATCCCTGGCTCAAAACATGTACGCATGAATAACCATTTTTCTCAAGAATAAAAGAGAAGTATTTTTTCCTCACATTTATCTCATGTCTTAAAAAAGGTTTTCCTACTTTAGAATTCCATGCCTTCATCCTATTATGGAAACGAGCTTCAAGACCGATCATAACTGGAGTTCGAACAACTAAACCTATACACGGGGACCGTCGTTCGATAATGAACGAGATCATAAGACCTTAAAAGGGCAATCCTTGGTTTTTATAGGCTACGGCCACCCCACTCGGGGACTCATACTTCGAGCAAGCTCGAAATAAAATGGGAAAATAAGCCTAAGAGGCAAATCCCAAATAACAGGCTACGGCCAAATTAAGATGGTTCGGAGACGTCCAAATTCTGTAATAAAATAGGCCTTCGAATATTTTCATCAACAGGTTAAAAAGGCTACCATCGGCAAAATTACAAAGGGTTTCGATAACATCAACCCTCGAAAACCCTAAGGGTACCGAATTGTTCGAACTCTCGAACAATTTCTTTATTTCGTGCTAATACATTATGAAATAAAGGGTTTTGATAAACATCGATCCTCGAAGACCCTAATGGGTACAGATTTATATCATGCCAAGGCATAACAAATTCTTATAAGATTTAAGCCGAAAAGGGGAAAAACTATTATTTTTAAAAAGCCACATCAGCCTAATACAAAGCCCAAGGCTACCTTAACCCGAGTTCAAGCAAATCCTCACTCGAGGACTACCCGTCGAGCCCAATGGCCACCTTATCTCGAGTTTGAGACAGTTCTCACTCGACTATAAAGCCTAAGGGCTATTTTATACTTCGAGTTCGAGAAATCATTCTCACTCGACTACAAATACCAAGGGATACCTTAACCCAAGTTCAAGCAAATCCTCACTCGGGGACTACCCATCGAGCCCAAGGGCCACCTTATCTCGAGTTCGAGCCAGTCCTCACTCGACTATAAAGCCTAAGGGCTATTTTTTACTTCGTGTTCGAGAAATCATTCTCACTCGACTACAAATCCCAAGGTCTACCTTAACCCAAGTTCGAGCAAATCCTTACTCGAGGACTACCCATAGAGACCAAGGGCCACCCTATCTCGAGTTCGAGTCAGTCCTCACTCGACTATAAAGCCTAAGGGATACTTATTACTTCGATTTCGAGAAATCATTCCCCCTCGACTACAAAGCCCAAGGGCTACCTTAACCCGAGTTCGAGCCAATCCTCACTCGAGGACTATCCATCGAGCCCAAGGGCCACCTTATTTCGAGTTCGAGCAAGTCCTCACTCAACTAAAACCTAAGGGTCACCCTACTTCGAGTTCGAACAAATAATCACTCGATTATAAGAAATACATTAGTCTGGCTTCGGTCCAGTTGCCTAAAGCCTCAAACTCGTGAATACAATTTCATAAAGCATGAAGGAAGCGAGAATTTCGTAAAATAAGAGAAAGGCAAAACTTCACAGAACAAAATTTTTTACTTACAAAGGCAGTACGGCTCGGTCATACTCCTTTACAAACGACCCAAAAAACGGCCCCAAAAACAAAATAAATACAGGAGGAGAAGGCGATAAAAACACTAAGGCCTATGGATCTTGATCTTCATTGGAGACGGTATCCTCATCATCGAGGTCCTCTCCTTCTTTCTCGTCATAGTCATCCTGGGGGAAAGCTAATTTCTGAGTCCGGTTCTCTTCCGCTCGGGCGTTATCAATCTTGACCAGAATATTAAAGCCCTGATCTTGAGCATCTTCTAAAGCCTCCTTCCGAGCCTTCCACTTCGCATGATCAATCATGCTCCAGGGCTTGGTCTCGATGGCCTCAACATCAGCTTTGAACTAGGCCACCTTCTCGTCGGCCTGGATGCCGGCTTTGACCACCTCAAATTCTGCCTTCACGAGTTTGTTGTTGGCTGACTCTAAATAAGATTCGAGTTTATCTTCTCGGTGAGCACCGAGTTCTTTCTTTTTCGGCTCGAAGCTGAGTCTCAACTAATTCCAACTGCGCTTGAACATCATCCTTCATGGCGGCCAACACATCCATGTTCCTTTTAAAGACATCGGCCTCAGCCCGAACATCATCCACCAGCTTGCTAAGTTGATAGATTTGCTCGAGCCTTTGTCGAACCTGCTGAATTAGATCATTAGTCGTTATCTCTGATTCAGCATCACTGTCGTGGAGCATTCGAAATACCTGCTTAGCCATGTCGATATGTTCGCCCGAGCTGCGACCAGATCGGCTTGGAGTCTCTCACCAAGGAGCCGGTAGGTTTCGCTCTTCTCACTGAAGCTCTAAACTTCAGCCTTATGCTCGTCTCAGATTCTGATAAAGGCTTCATGATCCAACACCAAAGCCTACACAAGGAAAGTAAGAAGTGTTAATAAAATTCTACAAGTACGAAAAAGAATTCAAGGTAGGCTCCGAGAGTTACCCGATTCAACGCGTGCTAGGCCTCGTTGAAAAAACAAGCGGCCTCTACGGCATCCATCACCGCCTGGTCTCTTAGGTCACCAGACCCCTTAATAGCTGGCGATACCGATCGGGGAAGAAAAAACCCGAGTATCCTCGGGAACAGTCAGCACCAAATGTCGTTTACGATTAGGATTGGCACTCAGAGCTGGAAACTGGTCGATGGAACCCTCTTCGGCACCGATAGGTCGCAGAAACTAGGGACCTCTTCAGAAGTGGCCGCCTCGATTCCATCAAAAAAGTTGTGAAGATCCATTTGTTGCTTATCCAACGTGTTTGCTTCTTCGATCATAGTGTCAGAGATCTTAGGCGAATCCGAAATGTTTACCACACAGGGTTAGACCCCAGGAGCTTCTTCTGGTACTGAGAGGGTCAAGCTTCGAGCTTCCGCCTCCCCTTTATTCGATGGGCAAGAGATGGTTTCCAAATCGGGAACCCCCGTCGCAGCCCCTTCATTGATTGCCTCCGAATCGGAGGACCTCCGTGCAGTAATGGCAACCCTCGGGCGAGTCATCAGCCCGACCTCTTCTTCTTCTTGTTCTCCACCATCCGACTCGTCTATTGGCCGACGAACTGACTCCATTGGTAAGGGAGAAACGCTCCCCTTAGGCTTGCGCGACTTCTTTGTCTGTTTCTTCTTTTCCATGCCCAACGGACTTGGGGCCCTTTTTCTGGTTTTATCCTTGACCGGCTTCGAAGCCGATGATTATTTTTCCTCATCACCGGTAGGAGGTTTCATCGGAACATCTTTCGCAAGACCTACAAAGAGGCAAGGAAGTTATCTAAAGAAAGGAAATATTTTGAAGTGAAAAATGAAATAGAGGACGAAAACTCACCATGATTACGAGCCTTCCATCGGCCCTTGGAAAGCTCTATCCAAGCCCGTTCAGAATAGGGCCTCTGGGACACCAAGGACTCAACCCATCTTCTTAGTTCCGGAACCGGGTCCGGTATCTGGGCCACGACTGCAACAACAAGGTTGAACTAAGCGACGATCGAGGGAAATACGAATGGGAAAATGAGCATTAAAGGAAAAAATACTTACAATTGAAATTCCACTTCTCTGGGAAAGGAATGTTCTCCGCAAGGATTAAGTCCGATTTCTTTATTCGGACGAACCTGCCCATCCAACCTCGGTCTCGGGTCTCGCAAGGCTGGAGAACAGAGCTTTGATGGCCCGGCGGGACAACTTAATTAGCCCTCGATAGATACGAGGGCTATACAAGTGCATCAGATGATCGAGGGTAAAGAAGTTACCCTCGATTTTGCTTAAAAAGAAGCGGAGGAGAACAACGATCCTCTTAAACGATGGATGAATTTGGCCCAAGGGACATTTTACCTTTTGCAGAAGGCCACTATCACGGGATCTAAAGGACTGAATGTAAATGGGTAGGTGTAAACACTCAAACACCCCTCTACATATGTGGTGATCGATTCCTCGGGGTAAGGAACGATCACGTCCTTGTTCGACCACCCACACTCCTCCTTGACTTTTTCAAGAAGACCCTCAGTGATAGTACATATGTACCTTGACATCGGCTCGCATCGCCCTAGTACCGAAGGAGTCTTTTCTACTTTAAAATCGGCCACCGTCGGGCATCTTGTCGAAAAATATTCCTCAAGGGGAGATTCCGTCGTAACCACATCGTCGGCAAGGCGTGATGAAGATGAATTCTCATTTTGGGGCATCGTTTTTGACGTTTTCTCCATTTGGTTTTGAAGTTAAAGATAGATGAAGATGATAAAATTTGGTATTTTGAGAAGGGGTTAACAACGAAGCCTGAAGATTTTGCAGAACGGAAGAACTTAAAAGATGTAAAAAGCTTTGGAGATAAGAAGAGATTGAAAGTAAAATTTGAATCAATGAGAAAAAGGCCTATTTATGGGTTTCACGGTGACGGTTCGAAACCATTAGTGGCCGACCATCAACTGGCACACATTAAATGCATGGGGAACTGCACTGACAGACTTTTTTTCAATACTCACAATCCTTATTAGTTAATAATCCTAGTGATTGGATTTCTATGCTTAGTCTGAAAGGAAATAAGTCACTTATGTCGCTTACGTCACGGGAGTGACGTCATGACATGACGAGGTAAAGATCAAAGGCTCAATTTGTTTCTTGTCATTACACTCCAAGAAATGAGGGGACTATCCGTATACGGTTAAAATCGGGCTTACCCGATTTTACTGATTGACTGAGACCAGGGAGATGTATCGAAGATCGACCCCGTAGTGGATCAGACCAAGGTATCGAGTTCGGAATTTGAGGTACTTGTCGAGATCGAGATCAGTAAGAATCGAGTCCAAACAAGGTAGACATCGAGCAAGACCGAAGATAACACAATAACGGAAGGCGAGATATTCGTGGTTGGTCGACAATTATGGCGGAAATCTCGGAACGGATCGAATCAAGAGCGGTTGTTTAGCTAATCATGGGATTTCCTTCTGTAATTAGAATTGAACTATAAGTAGAATTCTTCTACTATATAAAGGGGAGTTCTATTCATTTGTGAGAGACATTATTCACACATATCAAAGCAATATAACTCTCTCTCTCTCTCGCTTGTACTTTCTTGTATATCAGTTTATTTCTTGCTTCATTACTTTAGCTTCAGTTGGTTCGAGGGCACTCTAGCTTGAGCGCTGAATTGCACTTCAATAGTGGTTTGCTTTATCGTTAATTTCTATTACTAATCTTCATATTTATCAATTGGTATTAGGT
Source organism: Nicotiana undulata (assembly GCA_005239495.1). Lineage (NCBI taxonomy): Eukaryota > Viridiplantae > Streptophyta > Magnoliopsida > Solanales > Solanaceae > Nicotiana > Nicotiana undulata. Next base: position 1,021 of record MDKH01211580.1, on the reverse strand, counting down.
GAAATCATGTGTACTTAAAACCACATTATAAGTTTAATTGTTATCCAATTGTAAGGGTAAACACATATGCACATCTATTCTCAAAGATCTCTATACCAATCACCGTGGCGTAGAAGGAATTATTGCCCCTACTTAAAGAGTACAGTAGGTTCTATTTAAGTTCGTAGCTGTATCAAGTATGGAAGGTTGAATCCACTTCATCAAGAAAGTTATACTGCATAAATAGAGTAAAAACAAAATTTTAATCCCCTTAAACATAAGAGAAATCTAGGTTCAAATTCTATACGAGTTTCTGTTTTATTCCTTAGTCAAAATTTCTGGCTCTGCCATGACAAGTACTGCAAAATTAAAGGCGTCAAATCAAATGATACCAAAATCAAGAGGCAAGTCCACCTCTTACTATATTTACCCACATTACTGTGAATTTCTCTTTAAAGTTTTCTAGCACAAGTATATAATTAGAGTCCGAGATGAGATGGTGGTTACTTAGCAAAATCAAATGATGGGCGTTAACTGTGCGTGTGGCAGTCAGTTAGGAGAGAAAGAGAGAGAGAGTAAAATGACAACATCAAGGGAGCAATGGACGATGTGATGAGGCTTTAAGGCATCATCTGCTTTCGGTAAAGCCCTTGTATATATAGAGGATTGTTCTGCCCACCAGAAAATCAACATAATAATGTACAAGGCAGATAAAAGTGGCGAATTCAGTTTGAGAGGCAAAATGATTGAATGAGAGAAGGTGAGGTACCTGATGACCGACAACAGCAACGCATACAATCATCAGAACCAAAAATGCAAATCAGTGGCTCCACTTCTTACTTTTCTCCTCTCCGGTACTGGAATCATAGATTAAAGGGCTCACTCCGTCGGGGTAGTAAGGTCTTCTCAAAATTATTAGCATACCCCTACAGACAGAGGCGGACCCAGGATTTAAGCCTTACGGGGGCACCATTGTTTCTAGTATGCCGATCACCAACAATAAAGTTTGGGTGTAACTCTTTGAAATGACTATGATAATTTA
>MDKH01104944.1:0-11678 GCA_005239495.1 Nicotiana undulata | reverse complement strand
ATTCAGATGGCTCCGTATGAGGCGTTGTATGGTAGGCGACGTCGGTCTCCAGTCGGATGGTTTAAGCCCGGAGAGGCTAGGCTATTGGGTTCTGAGTTAGTCCAGGATGCCTAGGATAAGGTGAAGATTATTCAGGATAGGCTTCATACAGCTTAGTCCAGTCAAAAGAGTTATGCGGATCATAGAGTTCGAGATTTGGCTTTCATGGTAGGAGACCAGGTGTTCCTTCGAGTGTTGCCTATGAAGAGCGTGATGAGATTCGGAAAGAAGGGCAAGTTGAGACCTAGGTATATTGGTCCATTTGAGATTTTGGATAAGGTAGGAGAGGTGGTCTACAAACTTGCCTTGCCACCATATTTATCAGCAGTGCGTCCAGTGTTTCATGTATCTATGCTCCGGAGGTACATTGCAGATCCATCTCATGTTCTTGACTTCAGCGGTGTCAAGTTGGACAAGGATCTGACTTATGAGGAGGAGCCGGTAGCTATATTAGATAGGCAGGTTCGACAGTTGAGGTCGAAGAGTTATCCTTCGGTTCGTTTTCAGTGGAGGGGTCAGCCTGCCGAGGCAGCTACCTGGGAGTCCGAGTCCGATATGAGGAGTCGTTATCCCCATCTTTTCTCATTTATTCTGAAATTTGATGAAAATGGAATTTTATGATAATTAAATGAATAAAGTTGACTTTGGTCAACATTTTTGGTAAATGAACCCGTACCCGTGATGTGACGGTCCCGAACGGTCCGTAGGGAAATATGGGACCTGGGCGTATGCCCGGAATAGAATTCCGAGGTCCCAAGCCCGAGAAATAAATTTTTAAAGAAAATTGTTTTCTGAAAATAATAAAGGATTTTGAAAATGAATAATTAAGTGAAAGCCGTGTTACCGGGCCCGTACTATGGTTCTGAAGCCCGTAACAGGTTTATTATATGTTATTTGTCTTATCTGTGAAATTTGGTGTAAACGGACTTGAAATGACGTGTGTCGGATAAAAATTGGAAAAGTTAAGCTTTATGAAGTTTTAAGAAAATTCTCTGAGTTTTAAGGTTTAATTCCTTGTTTTTGATGATATTTTGGTGATTTAAAAGATTGAATAAGTCCGTGGGATATTTTGGAAGTTGTGTGTGTTTTTGGTTTTGAGCCTCGAGGGCTCGGGTGAGTTTCGGGTAGCTAACGGGGTGTTAAAAGTGCTAAAACTCTAGTGTTTTGATGAATTGTTGGTGTCCAGGTATTGACTCTATGCGAACGCACCCAAGGGGATGCGAACGCATAGAGTAAAAGTGGGGTCTGGGGAGCTGGGTAATTTGTGCTATGTGAACGCACCCAGTGTGGTGCGAACGCGGAGGGTAGGGGTGACTTAGGCTATGCGAACGCACCCTCCAAGGTGCAAACGCGGAGGCTCAGGGTTAGAACCCTATGCGAACGCATCACGTAGAGCGCGAACGCACAGGGTTAGTGTCCAGGGGAGGGCTGGGGGTCATTACCCTATGCAAACGCGGAGAGTAATTTTGCCAGTCGATTTTTAAGTCCCAAAACAGAATCTTTTCGGGATTTCTCCCATTTTTCACAACTCTTCTCTTTCCGCAACCCACCTAAGCGACTTTTGAAGAACTTTTCCTCCATAGCTCCATAGGTAAGTGTTCTTAACATCATTTCTTATTAATTTCATCAATAAAACACTAGAATCTAGGCCTAAAATCCTAAAATCAAGGTAGAAATTAGGGGTTTGGGTAGAGTTAGGTTTTTGGGAATTTTTGGTAATTCAACCCCAATTTGGGGTCGGATTTCAAAACAAATTATATATTCTAACTCGTGGGGTTATGGGTGATCGGGTTTTGGTCTGAGCCTCGTGTTTGGACCAAGCGGGCCCGGGGTCGAATTTTGGTATTTTTGGAAGAATGATAGGAATTGCATATCTAGGCTATGGGATTGTGTTATTGAGTCTTTATTGATATTATTGAATTAATTATGCCTAGATATCGTTGTTTCGGAGTCGGATTATAAAGGAAAGACGGTCTTAGAGGGTTGATTGCTATACTTTGGACCGAGGTAAGTGTCTTGCCTAACTTTGGTGAGGGATTAGGTATTGTATGTTATGTGTTATGTGTTTATCATGTTCAATGTATAGGTGAGGTGACGAGTACCTATACATTGTGAGTCAAGCATTCCCGTGAGTCTATTTTTGATAAAATTAAGTTATTTCTTCAATGTTCCTCATACTATGTAATTGCCTCTACTTGAGAAGTTGATTGTGGTTGATGTACTAGTTGTAGAGATTATGAAATGTTGGTTCAATTGAGGATCCAAGCATACAATATATATATATTGAGTTGTTTAGTTATAGCTGAGACCCTTGACGGGAATTTATTGAGATATTGACTGATATTTCCCCTTGCCGGGTGATTTGATTTGTATTTTTCCCACTATGCTGCATTCCTTACCATACACATGCTCTTGCATTGGTGAGGAAGAGTGTAAAGCACGAAGGTTAATGCGTTCCATGATTACATTGATTAAAACATACATTGCATTGGTGAGGAAGAGAGTAAAAGCACGAAGGGTGATGTCGTGCCACGTTTACATTTATTGAAAGCACGAAGGTTAATGTCGTGCCATGATTACATTGATTACAACATACATTGCATTGGTGAGGAAGAGAGTAAAAGCACGAAGGGTGATGTCGTGCCACGTTTACATTTATTGAAAGCACGAAGGTTAATGTCGTGCCATGATTACATTGATTACAACATACATTGCATTGGTGAGGAAAAGAGTAAAAGCACAAAGGGTGATGTCGTGCCATTGTTATCATTCAGACATGTCATTCATACCTTATTAGTTTTCGGAGAATTGTTTCTCTTCTTACTTGATGTTAATTAACTGCTCTATCTTATTGTTTTTTTCCCTTTATCTGCTCCCGTTCCCCGTATATGACTATTATTCTTCCTTGCTTTGTCATCTATATTTGGTGTTGTAGAATAGGACAGGTGAACGTTATTTTTTAAGTCTAGCCTCGTCACTACTTCGGCCGAGGTTAGGCTCAGCACTTACTCAGTACATGGGGTCGGTTGTACTGATACTACACTGCACTTCTCTATGTTGTGCAGATCCCGCTTCCGGACCCCGTGGACCGCTCTGAGGGAGTCACCTTCAGTCCACATCGAGCTTCAAGGTATACCACTGGCGTTCGTGGACCCTGAAGTCTCTCCTGCTATTAGTATCCTATTGTCTTATTTCTCATTCCGTTCTAAAGACAATATTGTATTTCCTTTCAGACTTGTATTTAGTATTCTTATAGACAGTCCGTGAGGTTGTGACACCCCGGTTTTGGGATTTCGCGATGTTTTTATCTTTACCATTTCATTATGCATTTTTTTGGAGTATTATTACATTTCTGCTGTAAAACCTTTGAAGTGGTTCTGGTTATTTCAGTAAATGTTTGAAGGAATATCGCTTTATTACTGTTAAGTTGTTTTAAAAATGTCAAGGTGTTGTGTACGTTGGCTTGTCTAGCGGGTTCAACGTTAGACGCAGTCACGGCATGGAAGGTGGGATTTCGGGTCATGACAGGTATGTTGTTGTCGGGAAAAGATCACCAGGTTATGCTGGTGTCTTCTAGGGAGTGGGACCCTATGTTGGCATCAACTAAGGAATGGAATATCCTTTGGTTGGAAAAGGTTTAGCTAGGGATTGGGGACCCTACGCTACTTTAGGTTTGAATCATTTTCAACATCATTTCTTCTTTTTCTTTTTCTTTTCTTTTATTTTTTATTTTCATTTTATTTTCAAAGAGTGAGTGAATGAGGGAAAGGATTTTTGGAGGAAACTTCCCTTTTTGGAGTCAATGCTGCAGAGCTCCTTCTAGCCGTTGCGCAATTTCTTCTGGTTGCACCTGCTTTTTGCAAGTTTGCTTTCGAGTTGCACCTGTTTCATATTTTCAAACAAAGAACAATTTGTTAGTTTGAAACGGTGGTTGGTTTTGCTGCCTTGATTATTTCAACTGCTTGATCTCGGTCCCTTTGACGAAGATCTCAACCGCTTGCTTTCTTGCTGGGGATTGGTTTCATTTTTAATCCCGGGAACCCTGGCTTTCCAGATTTTACCATGGCGATCGGTCATGTGGGACCCAACATTTCGACTTTATTTTTCTTTTGTAGGCCTTTCACTTGCTTGTTCTTATGGATTTCTGGAGTATCGGGAGAAATTTGGTTCCTTAAATTCTGCTGCAACAGTTAGTCACGTGGGACTTAACCTTTTCAACTTCGTTTCGCCTTTATTGGCCTTTCAGCTCTGACTTTTACCTCCAATTTCAATTTTAGAGCATTTGGAGCACTTCGGCTTTCAAACTATACCGAGATAGTTATCCACGTGGGCCTCAACCTTTCAACTTTATTTGCCTTCATAGGAACTTCAATTTGATATCCTCTTTCAAGGGTTCTGACTTTGAAGCATCGGTCTCTATGGCCAATCGAGGTCAACCCGATGCCCCTGACGAGGCTGGGTGTCTTTTGCATACTAGCCCGTGTCAAATGAGGGGCCCGTAAATCAGTTTTGCCATCTTTTTTTTGTCTTACTTTAGGAACAGAGTTAGACCGAAAGGGACTGAAAGAAAACAAATGAAGGAACGGAGACAATGAATTTTTACAAGAAATATCCCTTTTGGGGAAAGGAAAGAAAGACTTATCTCGAGTGTATGCGGCCTTCAATGAACATGACATGCTTCTTGGACTGGATGCCCGGTCTGCGCAAGCCGTCTAACTCTCCGAAATTCATCACAACTATTACCCCGAGATCGAGAAACCTTGCCCCAGATCGTGTCCATGTCAGTCACCCATTATCCTTTTCGATCAGCGGCTCCCTTTGCGGGTTTTCGCCAACTAACCTCTCTTATTTCTTTTCTCACCATCTCCTTGTAGTGCTCTTTGCGAGTTTTCACAAACAAGACTCTCTCATTTTCAATTTTCTCTGCTCACTATCGCCTCACGATGCCCGTGTGGGTTTTCACCGATAAAAATCTCTCATTTTAATTTCTCTTCTTACCGTCGCCTCACGGTGCCCGTGTGGGTTTTCACCGATAAGACTCTAAAATTTTAATTTCTCTCATTGCTTGCATTGGATCCAAAAAACTGTATCCTCCAATTTTAGACATCTTTGCCAATTGATCGGAAGGACTTGAACAGGGTTTTTGGGAAAAGAATTTGTATTGAATTACAACTTTGGAACCTTTCAGGCGAAACATTGCCGAACACATCGTAACATCTGCCCCAGCTTAAACTCTTGGGGGAAATGTGAAATTTTATTTTGATGTGACTGAACCCCAGAGAGAGGCTGCCTACGTATCCTTTCGGAATCAAGTCGAACGTAGTTCAGGAAAACATTTTTGTTTTGGTTTTAGTTTTGATTTTTCTTTTTCTTTTCCATTTCATCATTTTTTTCAATAACACTTTCGGGTTCCAAAGAGGGTAATCAAGGAGAAGTAACCGGCTCAAAAGGGTTTACAAAAGTTGGTAGTGTATGGGGTAGCGTGAATAAAAGCCTTCGTCCTTTCGATCGGGAGCGTTAACATCACGAAAATGGTTAAACATAGTACATGTTGACTGCATCTGCATTGACAGTCGTTTCGGGGTCATTTCCTTCGATGTCCCCCAAGTACAATGCTCCTTTTGGTAGCAATTTCCTTATGATGTATGGACCTTTTCAATTTGGGGCGAATTTTCCTTTCGCCTCTTCATGATGCGGGAGGATACGTCTCAGGACGAGTTTCCCCACTTCGAAGTTCCTAGGCCGCACTTTCTTGTTATAGGAGTGTGCTATTATTTGTTGGTACAACTGCCCGTGACAAACTGCAGCCATTCGTTTCTCATCAATCAGAGTTAACTGTTCCAGCCGGGTTTTGACCCACTCCTCATCTTCAATTTCAGCTTCGACAATGATCCGAAGGGAGGGAATTTCAACCTCTGCAGGTATTGCGGCTTCAGTGCCATAAACCAATAGATAAGGCGTAGCTCCAACCGATGTGCGCACGGTCGCGCGATATCCCAATAATGCAAAAGGAAATTTCTCGTGCCATTGTCTAGAACATTGAATCATATTTCTGAGGATTTTCTTGATGTTTTTATTTTCAGCTTCAACGGCGCCATTGGCTTTGGGCCGGTAAGGGGTGGAATTGCGGTGTGTGATTTGAAACTTTTCACATACCTCCCTCATCAAGTGACTTTTTAGATTTGCGGCATTGTCAGCATTGATAGTTTTTGGGATACCAAAATGACATATGATGTTGGAGTGCAAAAAATCCACCAATGCTTTCTTAGTGATGGATTTGAATGTGACTGCCTCGACCCATTTTGTAAAATAGTCAATAGAAACCAAGGTAAATCTGTGCCCATTTGAAGCTCTCGGCTCGATCGGCCCAGTGACATCCATTCCCCAGGCAACGAACGGCCAAGGTGCTGACATGGGATGCAATTCTGAAGGTGGTGCATGGATCAAATCACCATGTATTTGACACTTATGGCATTTCCGGACAAAGTTGAAACAATCTTTCTCCATGGTCATCCAATAATATCCTACCCGCAGGATTTTCTTTGCGAGGACGTATCCGTTCATATGGGGACCGCCTACTCCTGAATGTACCTCGTTCATAATCTTTTCAGCTTCTTTGGTATCCACACACCTTAATAGATCCAAATCGGGAGTTCTTTTATACAACACATCTCCGCTTAAGAAGAAACTGCAGGCGAGCCTTCTTATGGTTCTCTTTTTGTCTCTATTGGTCTGCTACGGGTATTCTTTTGTTTTCAAGAACCTTTTGATATCATGATACCATGTTTGGACATCGGGCTCTATGTTGACCATGTTACAATAACCATGTCTTTCCCGGATTTGAATCTCCAGCGGGTCAATATGGACATTGCCCGGATATGGCAGCATTGCAGCTAAGGTAGCCAATGCATCAGCTAACTCATTGTGGCATCGAGGGATATACCTGAATTAGATGGCTTTGAATCGTTTGCTGAGATCCTCCATATGCTGTCTATATGGAAGAATCTTAACATCTCGAGTTTCCCACTCTCGCTGAGCTTGCTTGATGATCAAGTCGGAATCCCCCATGATCAATAGCTCCTCTACATCCATGTCAATTGCCATGTTCATGCCCATTATGCAGGCTTCATATTCAACAGTATTGTTTGTACAGAAAAACTGAAGGCGGGCGGTGGCTGGATAGTGTTGTCCCGTGGGTGAAATCAAGATTTCCCCAATCCCAACACCTTTTGCATTTACAGCTCCGTCAAAGAACATTTTCCAAGTGTTGGTGTTTCCTGGGATTACCTCGACTGAGTTTACTTCCTCGTTCGGGAAGTAAGTACTCAAAGGTTGATATTCGTCATCGACAGGATTTTCATCTAATTGATCCTCCAAGGCTTGAGCTTTCATCGTCGTGCGGGTGACATAAACTATATCGAACTCGGTGAGCAAGATTTTCCACTTTGCTAATCTCCTGGTGGGCATTGGCTTTTGGAATATATACTTCAAAGGATCCAGCCTAGTGATGAGGTAGGTGGTATAAGCTAACAAGTAATGCCAGAGCTTCTGGGCAACCTAAGTTAAAGCGCAGCAAGTTCTTTCCAATAAGGTGTACTTGGCTTCATAGCTTGTGAATTTCTTGCTCAAGTAGTATATGGCTTGTTCTTTCTTCTCGGTCACATCATGCTTCCCGAGAACACACCCGAAGTAATTTTCCAACACCGTCAAGTGCAAGAACAAAGGCCTTCTTGGTTATGGTGGGACCAACACTGGCGGGTTCGACAGATATTCTTTGATCTTGTCGAAAGCGTCTTGGCACTCGTCCGTCCATTTAATTGCTGCATCTTTCTTCAACAGCTTGAATATAGGCTCGCACGTGGATGTCAACTGAGCAATGAACCTGCTGATGTAATTCAACCTACCCAGCAAACTCATGACCTCTTTCTTGGTCCTCGGAGGAGGCAAATCCCGAATAGACTTTATCTTTGTCAGGTCCATCTCGATGCCCCGTCGACTGACTATAAACCCCAGCAATTTCCTAGATGGAACTCCAAAGGCACACTTGGCTGGATTTAATTTTAAATCATACTTACGCAGACGTTCAAAGAATTTTCTCACATGCTACACATGGTCGTCTTGCGTCCTAGATTTAATAATCACATCATCCACGTACACCTCAATTTCCTGGTGCATCATGTCATGAAAAATGGCGGTCATAGCCCTCATATAGGTTGCCCCGGCGTTCTTCATCCTGAATGGCATGACCTGGTAACAATAAGTACCCCAAGGTGTGGTGAAGGTCGTCTTTTCTGCATCTTCTTCATCCATCAAAACCTGGTGATACCCAGCGTAACAATCTACGAAAGACTATATCTCATGTTTGGCGCAATTGTCAACCAGGATGTGGATGTTTGGCAATGGAATGTTATCCATGGGACTTGCTTTATTCAAATCCCGATAGTCAACACACTCGAAATTTCCTGTCTTTATTAGGTATCGGGACCACATTAGCCAGCCACGTGGTGTATTGGACCACTTAGATTAGTCCAGCTTTTAATTGTTTAGTGACCTCTTCTTTGATCTTGTCACTAATGTATGTTTTAAATTTTCTCTATTTTTGTTGGACAGGTGGATAACCGGGGTAGGTTGGAAGCTCTTGCACCACCAAATCATCATAAGACCAGGAAAACACGTCTTTGAATTCGAAAAAAAGTTGGATCAAAGCATCCCTAGTTCTTTCATCAGTGTGGATACTTATCATGGTTTCTCGGACCTCTTCTGAATTACCCAAATTAACCAGTTCGGTTTCGTTTAAGTTTGGCTTAGTCTTATTCTCGAATTGTTCCAATTCTCAATTTATTTCTCTAAAAGCCTCATCTTCATCATATTCTGGTTCTCCTTTCATTATTTCTTGGCTAGACGGCGTTTCAAGATCTAGGCGTGAAGTCCGCAAGCATGTCATGTTATTTAAGTCCTCATTATTATAACTGAAAAGAGAGATAAGAAAAAATAACAAAAATTAGGAAGAATGGACTATGAAATATTAATTTCATTTTATTGAATTTTTGAACATATGAGGGTTTACATCATAATTTTAAAAAGACAATAAACTAAAAACACTCGAGTTACACTTTGAAATAACTCGAAGTGCAGAAAGGATGGCAAGGCTGAACTACCGGGACTCCCGCCTGACTGGGAATGGAGTAGCCTTCCAATTTTGGAGCTTGGAATCAAGCCCCATATATTGCACTTCAGCAGTGCTTGAGCCTTCTCCTGGTTGAACTATATGAGCTTCATACAACATTTGTCTCATTGCCCCATAGATTTCTTCAATTTCCTTGGCCGTGAAGGCCTCTTCTTCTTCCTTCGCGTATGAGGCAACACCCAACCATCTTTCTTACGTTGGTCAACCCACTTTTCATCAGCTGGAGTAGCTTGAAACCCTATGCCGAAGAACTAATTCTTACTGGCGAGCAAGATGATAAGTTCTGTTATGCCTTGCAAGGATACCCCGAGCCCTTTTCCAGGTGTGTACCCATGTTTAACATGTCTCTAGTGACCATGATTGATGCATTCGACAAGAAGGGTTGAGGGCCCGGAGTTCCTTCCTCATATTGGTCCGCAACCACAATATCAAAAGCCTGGTAGACGATATGCTCGCTACCTTCTCTTGCTTACAGGCAGGGGACTAATGGATCCCTGTAAATAGATTGCTCGTCTTCTCCATGGACCACAATCTCATGGTACTCGTGCTTGAACTTAACTATTTGGTGGAGGGTCGAGGGCACGGCTCTTGCGGCATGGATCCAGGGCCTTCCCAGGAGATAATTGTAGGAGGTGTCCATGTCTAAGACCTGGAATGTCACTTCAAAGTCTACAGGGCCGATAGTCAAGACCAAGTCAATTTCTCCTATTGTGTCCCTCTTGATGCAGTCAAATGCACGGACACACACATTGTTGGGTCTGATTCTCTTAGTTCCAATCTCCATTCTTTTTAGGGTTGAGAGAGGGAAAATTTCGACCCTAGATCCTCCGTCCACCATAACCCTTTTTACGTAGTACCCTTCACATTTAACGGTTAGGTGGAGAGCATTATTGTGGGCGGCCCCTTCCGAGGGCAAGTCATTTTTGCTGAATGAGATGCGTTTTACCTCAAAGAATCATTCCGCCATTCTTTCCATTTGTTCAACTGTAGTTTCGGCCGGAACATACGCTTCATTAAGCGTTTTGATCAGAACTTTTTTATGTGCACTTGAGCTTATCAGGAAGGATAGGAGTGAGACCTGAGTGGGGGATTCTCTAAGCTGTTCAATCACAGCGTATTCAGAAGTTTTCATTTTTCTGAAGAATTCCTCTGCTTCATCGGCGCTGACTAGCTTTTTAGGCAGAAAACGCTTTTGTTTGTTCTTGTTTAGTTCCTTCAGGTTGAGGTATCTCTCAGACGAGTTTGCCTCAATCACTTCCCCCGTGATCTCTTTTCCTTTGTATGTCACCACCATTTTGTTGTAGTTCCAGGGGATGGTATTGGTATCCTTTATGGGACTCTGTGACGTGCGGCTAATAACCACGGGCTCATTCAGCCTTGGTGAAATTATTGTCCCCTGCGCCACGTACGTCCCCTTCGATATGTACATCTTTGGGACATTCAGCATAGCCTTGTTTTGCGGCCATCTTTTGGGAGGGCTTAACACAAATTTTTCTCTTCTGGGTGCCCTGGGGACATAAAGAACAACATCTTTAGAAGGCCTCGTCCTTGTCTTGGATTCAACCTTTCCTGTGGCCTAGGGAATGGAGTTGCTTTTCTCCGCCTCTTGCTTGGCTACCGCTTTGGGCTTCTTCTCTACATCAGCAATGGCAATGATAGCTTTTAGGGCCGGATCAAAATCTCGGTGTTCACAAATCATACCAATAATCGGCCCGTTATTGTGAGCAGGCAACGGGTTATTGGTCACGTTGGGAGCTTCTTCATCCCTTAGTTGTCACGACCCAAAACCGGTCCAGGTCGTGATGGCGCCTAACGGCGAGGTTAGGCAAGCCAACGAACAACAATAACAATGAAAGTGCGGAATACAATAACAACATGGGGTAAGGCCGTAGAAACAAGCTGAACCACAGCTAGGCCCAATACATATACAACCCTGATAACTACAACAAGTGTGTGCCAGGACTAGTGTCACAGTGTCAACGGACGGCTACATAGATACAACAGCAGAAATACATATACAAAATATACAAGCCGCAGTCTGGAACAAAAGATTGAGATAAATGAAACTAGGAGGCTCCAGAGGTGCTGTCAGGAAAACGCCAAGGAGACAGCTCACCGTGTGGAGCGACGCCGCGATCAGTACCTATCAGCTGACGGACGAACAGACGAACCAGCCTCAATACCTGCACAGTCAAGTGCAGAAAAAGAAAGAAAGTGCAGCATGAGTACATATAAACATATATGTACCCAGTGAGTATCCTGTCTAAACTCGTAAAGAGTAGTGACGAGAGGTAGAATACATACTCACTAAGGTCCAGTACATAAATAAATAAATAAGGTACATACTGAGCAGTAAATCAGGTGAGAAAATACATCAAGTAAGGACATATAATCATCAAACATGTAACTGATCTTAACATAACCTTTCTTTGTAAATTGATCATAGGTATCA
>ML266022.1:511-60294 GCA_005239495.1 Nicotiana undulata | reverse complement strand
ATAGCAATTTGGCTAGCTAGTTGTCCTCACGGTGTTGCTGAAATTAATCCCGTGACAATTGGTTTGTACTTTATCTGGTAAACCTACCTACAACTAAGAGCTTTTTTTATTAGGAGGCAAATCTTCTATCACCCATGTCCCATTATCACCAATGCTTCTATTTCTTGCTTTTGCCTCTCTCCACTTTTCATATTTCATGGCTTCGGAGGAAGTCCCTGGTTCATACGTTGTAGTAAACGCTGCAAGAAAATTTCGTTGTTGTGCAGAAAATTATCGCAATTTACATAGTATGCTAAGTGATAGGGCGTACATTGTGCTAAGGGATAGGGCCTACTTGATATGATGTCGTGAAGTGGATAAGGGCCAAAATAGAGTCAATATTTGGATCATATTAGTAACATAATCATACAAACGGATTGGGCGTACACTGTGCTTGTAAGGGCTATTTCCATCCAAAGTTAAGGACGATGTTCGATTAATCAAATGGCATGCCGTCAAATACATTCCCCCAAAACTCTATAGGTAAATTACCTTGAAAATGCAACGGCCGTGCTACATTCAGTATGTGATGATGTTTTCTTTTCACTCTTCCATTATGCTGAGGAGTTCTTGCATGAAGTTTGAAAATAACCCCGCACTCCAGGAAATAAATTTTCATACAAGTACTCTGTTCCATTATCGCTCTTGAAATTTTAACTCTCTTATTGAATTGCTTCTCTATCATAGCAAAAAATTTCTTCACAGTTTGGCTACTTCTTTCTTATTAATCAATAAAAAGATCTACACAACATGTAGATAATCATCTACAATTGTAAAAAAATACGATGCACCACAAGACGAAGTCATTGATAAGGTCCCCAAAAATCACAATGAATAAATTCACAAATGCTTGAAACTAAAAAATTACTCAAAGGAATTATATCTCTCTTTTGTTTTGCCCGATGACACACATCACATCTCTTATTCAAAATGTTGATTTTTCTTAAAATCTAGACAAAATACATAAGTAGACACTTAAAGTTGGCCTCAGATGTCTCTCTCACGCTCCAACTTACCAGGTGACCATATAAACACTTCAACTCAGCACAAATGTGTCACGTGGACACCTGTGTCTATAAGTCTACCTGCCTGAAATACACTCTTTGCTGACATGTCAAGTCTTCGAATGAAATAATGACACGTGTAATTTCAATAAAAATATTATCCCCTTAATAATAACTTAATTAAAAAATTAACTCAAAAAGAACAATTCTTCCTTCTCCCAAAAAAACAGACCCCCCACCCCCTCCCGGTCCCTCTCTCAACTTCTTCTTCATTTTGAAAATCTAAACCAGTCCCTTCTCTCCTCCATCTTCTTCTCTAGCACTCCCTTCACCCTAAAAGCAACGAACCTTTTCACCCTAAAACCACCTCTCTCTTCATCTCCTTCCCACCTGGGTTTCCTAGTCTCTTTCCCTTTATCCTTTCTTTTTACGATCTCGTGCCTTTTTTTTTTTATCCATGAGTTGTTTGATTTGCAGTACAAATGGCCAAACGAAGAAACAAATTGTGTATCGTTTTTCAATTTGCTATTTGTTTTACTTCCTTGCTTAATTTTTTACTTTAATTTGAATCTTATTGGGATTTTTTATATCTTTGTTGAGGTGGAATGTGGTGGCGCGAGGGTAGGTTGTGGCTTGATTGTGATGGTGGCTATGGCTTGATTGAGGATGAAGAAGGCCGGTCCACATGAAAAAAAAATTAAAGTAAAAATATAATTTTATGCATCTTCACGCGCTCAAATATGAGTGAAACACACTCATTTTGCCATGTCACCTCGGAGTGTTTACGAGACATACTAAAAACCAAAAAGTGTCTATATGGTCACCTGGTAAGTTAGAGTGTGAGAGAGACATTTGTGGCCAACTTTAAGTGTCTTGCTTATGTGTTTTGCCTAAAATCTACAACAAAAATAATATGTGCCGAGGGTTGATTGGAAACAGCCTCTCTGCCCTGTCGGGGTAGGGGTAAGGTCTGCGTACGCATTACCCTCCCCAGACCCCACTTTGTGGGACTTTACTGGGTAGTAGTTGTTGTTGTTGTTGTAGAGAAGGATGTCCCAAATGCTTGTATCAAAGATACAATGAGTCAACACCACCTATCTTCGGCGCACAGTCCCTCGACTTGTTCTAAAAATAGTAGAGTCCATCTCCTCGGGTGCACGTTAAGCCGGACACAAAGAAATATTTTTCAAAACCAAATTTCCTACAAATTTTGTTGAACCCTCGTTGGTGCTACAACATTGCTTCCATCAAGCGAAGCAACATGACATCTATATAATTTTTGCATATTATGCAATAATTTTAAACAACCTGTCATATGCTTAGATGCCCTGTGTCAATGATCCTTTATCATCTTTTTTTTTTGGTTCTAATATGTAATTTTTTTAGGTTATACCTCTTTTCCTCTCCCTAAATTGATCCTCTAACCTTTGAATCTTAGTATTCAAGCGGCAACAAAGAAATATAGAGATAAAAACTGAGAGAGACGACGTGAATAAATGCAAGAATCTGTAACATATTCCAAGAAAAAGAGCGTTATTGTTATATGATATTTTTAAGTTTTAAAAGTTAGATATAATTTATAGATGAAAAATTAGGTTAAGTATTTTTCATGTTTCTCTAATTTATAAAATGACCACTTAATAAGTCACTGGTAATTTTTTGTGACCATACCATAAAATTAACTAGTTCTCACATATTTTATGATTATTTCCTCCTTTGCTTAATCACCTCTACTTCCTTTACTTCGCCTCATACTTGCACACAAGCACGGATCCCATTCTTAAAACTAATGACTTATGCTACTCTTCTAACACCTTATATGGAATGAATAATGTTAAATAGAATGATCATAAGAAATATTAAGGGAAAGGGATTGAAAAAAACATCGAAGGAAATTGCCAACAATGGTACCTTGCCTTCTCTTCTTTTACATGACTGTGCTTATATTCATTATGTTTTTTAGACTGCAAAATACTACTACTAATATACAGATAAAATTTGATAATGGAGCCATTGATTTGTTATTTATGTGAAGGGAAATCAAGTGAGTTACGATCAAGCAGACTCAATATTAGTGGAGCCATGGGGAGGCACTGGTGGATTAGAATGGAATTATAAGCTGAAAAGTCCCATCAGTGAAATACTGATTGCCCATGGAGATGTTATAGACTCCATCATGTTCTTAATGAACAAGGTACTGCCATCTACTCACCAGAGTTTGGTGGGGATGGAGGTCGAAGAGACAAGGTAAGTCCTAAAAAATTATGGTCGAAGAGACACTGTTCTTCTCAAGTTAAATTTGTGTCATGTCATAGCAATGAGCTTAAATTATGTAAAAGAATTAATTATTAAGACAATTAGACCAGTTATAGCAGGTTATTCGTTTATCTTACAACCTTCAAGTTACTTAATCAGGATCTTGATATGAAAATCATGTTATAGGTCAACTTAATATGATAGTATATCAACTTTTTGCATTAATCTATAGTTATATAAGCATCTTTCAAGTCAAAGATATGAATGCACCTGTTGCTTCATATATAAGTTTGCCGCTTCCTTCGCATTGAGAGGATTCAACTAAGTGTCCAAATTTGCTTTAGGTCAGAGATTTCGAATCCTAATATAACATTCTTGCACTTTTCTGAATTTTTGTCAAAGTTCCCAACTCTACTACTCATTTAACCGATGTGTGATTTGCAATAATCTCAGGTAGTTATTGAGGCAACTCCATTAGAATATTTAACAGGTATCAAGGGGACATTTGGACATTGTGGCAGCCATTCGGTTATAAAATCTCTATGTTTTATAACTACTGCAAAGAATTATGGACCATTTGGGTCTGAGGCTGGTGAAACCCCAATTTCACTAGTGATGAAAGAAGGTGTAGCTATTGTGGGATTTCACGGCCGTTGTGGAGCGTATCTTGATGCTATTGGTGTTTATTTGCAAAAACTTACTCCTTCCACTTCAGCAAAGGAACCTATGGTTGAAGACATTGAAATCTATGACATATGTTGTGATTATTCCCTCCTTTGCTTAATCACCTCTACTTCCATTTCTTCACCTCATACTTAAGCAAATGAACCTGAAGCAAAAAAAATTGAGGCAGATGAACCTATGGTTGAAGAAATTGAAATACATGACGTCTATACTACTTTTTCTCTTAATATCATGAATCAGATAAATTTTGTTTCTTGTTTGTTTTATTTTATTTCTTTCCGATTAATTGTGACTTTATATACTAAACCAACAGATGCATGCATGTGTCTGCACATAAATTTCTTTCACTTAATATATATTCTTATGTTATTAAATCGCTTAACCATTATAAGTTAGTATATTTTGGTACAAATACCGAGTACGAGCAAGTTTTTGCTATCAGAGACATGTGCATTCACTATTTTATAACAAAGAATAGGAACTTATTGATAGAATTATAAACTTCTTATTGTAAGAATAAAAAAACAACTAAACATTATAAAGCTTATCAATCCTGGTTAGTTATGATTTTCAAGAGGTTGTGTTTCGGATTTCGGATTCTAGAAGATGCAATCTGAATCCAATCCGAATTAATACCGAATCGGGTTTTAAAGTTTGGATCGGATCGGATTTTTATGCCTCAAAGTTGCAAACTCATATGTATATTTTCTTTGTAAAAGAGGCAATACAGTAAGAAAAAATCATGTTCTGCAATGAGAGTGCTATGGTGACAATATCCGGAGGAAAATGTAAAAGAAGTGCTAATTATCCGAAATTAAAGTTTAGTATTTATACATGCCCTAATAATTTCAGATTTCGGATCGGATCGGATCGGATCGTATTAAAATTCCGATCTGAAATTCGAAATTCTAATAAACACAATCCGAAATTGAACGGATCGGTTCGGATTTCGGATATCCGATCCAAATAAACAACCCTAACACTAGCTGAACATATTCTTTTAATGCAGTTGAACATATGCATAGTAAACCATTTTCTTGACATGCTTATTTTGGATACATAACCAGTTGCTCAAACTCTAAAGACATAATATATAGAGAATTAATTGTCTTTCTTTGTGAGAATTTGATATAATGTTTGGTCTTTTGGCAGGTGTCATTTTCTACCCTTCGCAAGGACACTCCCAATGTTCTTGATTTCATAGAGAGCTTAAAGAATGAAGACATTCCCAATGTTGGCTCAGCTTCGAAATTCGGTAAGAATATTGATGTTGTTGATAAGCTACGAAAACATATGTTTGGAAAGAGGTACCTTATAGTCTTAGATGATTTGTGGGACACTGCAGCATGGGAAGAGTTGACAAGACCTTTTCCTGAAGTTGAGAATGGAAGTCGAATTATTTTGACGACTCGAGAAAAGAAAGTGGCTATGCATGCACAACGCCACAGTGATCCTCTTGACCTTCGATTGCTAAGACCGGAAGAAAGTTGGGAGTTATTAGAGAAAAAGGTCTTTGGAATAGAAAGTTGCCCTGATGAACTACTGGATGTTGGAGAAGAGATAGTCCAAAACTGTAAACGGCTTCTTTTGGTGGTTGATTTGATTGCTGGAGTCATTGCAGGGAAGGAAAAGAAAAGGAGTGTGTGGCTTGAAGTTCGAAATAATTTGAATTCCTTCATTTTCCAGAAAGAAGAAAACATGATGAATGTTATAGCATTAAGTTATGACCATTTACCCGATTCCTTAAAGTTGTGCTTACTTTACTTTGCAAGTTATCGGAAGGACAGAGCAATTCCAGTAGATGTTTTGAAAAGATTATGGCATGCCGAAGGATTTGCGGAACGCACAGAGATGAACACTCTGGAAGAAGTTATGGATGTTTATTTGGAAAAGAAAAGGAGTGTGTGGCTTGAAGTTCGAAATAATTTGAATTCCTTCATTTTCCAGAAAGAAGAAAACATGATGAATGTTATAGCATTAAGTTATGACCATTTACCCGATTCCTTAAAGTTGTGCTTACTTTACTTTGCAAGTTATCGGAAGGACAGAGCAATTCCAGTAGATGTTTTGAAAAGATTATGGCATGCCGAAGGATTTGCGGAACGCACAGAGATGAACACTCTGGAAGAAGTTATGGATGTTTATTTGGAAAAGAAAAGGAGTGTGTGGCTTGAAGTTCGAAATAATTTGAATTCCTTCATTTTCCAGAAAGAAGAAAACATGATGAATGTTATAGCATTAAGTTATGACCATTTACCCGATTCCTTAAAGTTGTGCTTACTTTACTTTGCAAGTTATCGGAAGGACAGAGCAATTCCAGTAGATGTTTTGAAAAGATTATGGCATGCCGAAGGATTTGCGGAACGCACAGAGATGAACACTCTGGAAGAAGTTATGGATGTTTATTTGGAAAAGAAAAGGAGTGTGTGGCTTGAAGTTCGAAATAATTTGAATTCCTTCATTTTCCAGAAAGAAGAAAACATGATGAATGTTATAGCATTAAGTTATGACCATTTACCCGATTCCTTAAAGTTGTGCTTACTTTACTTTGCAAGTTATCGGAAGGACAGAGCAATTCCAGTAGATGTTTTGAAAAGATTATGGCATGCCGAAGGATTTGCGGAACGCACAGAGATGAACACTCTGGAAGAAGTTATGGATGTTTATTTGGAAAAGAAAAGGAGTGTGTGGCTTGAAGTTCGAAATAATTTGAATTCCTTCATTTTCCAGAAAGAAGAAAACATGATGAATGTTATAGCATTAAGTTATGACCATTTACCCGATTCCTTAAAGTTGTGCTTACTTTACTTTGCAAGTTATCGGAAGGACAGAGCAATTCCAGTAGATGTTTTGAAAAGATTATGGCGTGCCGAAGGATTTGCGGAACGCACAGAGATGAACACTCTGGAAGAAGTTATGGATGTTTATTTGGATAATTTAATATCCAGTAGCTTGGTTATTTCTTTCAATGAGATAGGTAAAATCCGGACTTACCAAATTCATGATCTTGTGCATGACTTTTGTTTGATAAAAGCAAGAGAGGAAAAGTTGTTTGATAGTATTAGTTCAAGTGCTCCATCATCATCTTCTTCAGATCTGATGCCACGTCAAATGAACATGGATAGTCAGGGCCACTTTGGGCATAACAATTTTATCCTGTTCGATTCAAAAAATAAAAGGCATTCCGGCAAACACCTCTATTCTTTGAGGATAACTGGATACTACATTTATCATCACAATAGTTTTTATGATATATGTTACCTAAGACACTTGAGGCTTCTTAGAGTGTTGCAACTGGATGGCATTCTGGTGAATGATTCTTTGCTGAATGAAATATGCACATTGGTTCATTTGAGGTACTTAAACATTCGGACAGAAGTTAAATCTCTGCCTTCGTCTTTTTCAAATCTCTGGAATTTGGAAACTCTGTTGGTGAATGAATATGGACCACCCATGGTAATATTACCAACAATTTGGAATCTTGTAAAGTTGCGAGTGCTAGGCATAAATGATTGTTCTTTCTTTGATTTCGATAAGAATGAGCCCATACTGATAGCAGAGTTCTCAAAGTCGGAGAACTTGAGATTAATACAGGGACTCAAACTTTCCTATTCAAAAGACATAGAGGATATTTTCAAAAGGTTTCCCAATCTTCAAGAGTAATTAGATTTAATCTCAAGGAATCATGGGATTGTTCAACAGGGCGATATTTGTTCCCCAAATTGGACTTCCTAAATGAACTAGAATCTCTCAAAGTAACTTTTGAAAGAGGCCGATTTGCCCCCTCTGTAGCGGCAAATCGGTCGTTGTGGGATTTTTATTTCCCCTCGAGTTTGAAAGATCTGTGGTTGTGCCAGTTTCCTTTGACATCCGGTTCACTATCAACAATAGCGAAACTGCCCAAGCTTGAAGATCTGTACCTTGAAGACGCAATCATCATCCAGGGGGGAGAATGGAACATGGGGGAGGAAGACTCCTTCCAGAATCTCAAATGTTTGACGTTGCAGCGAGTGAATCTTGCTAAGTGGGAGGTTAGAGAGGAATCCTTTACTGCGCTTGAGAAATTACGACTGTGGGAATGTCGTAAGCTTGAGGAGATTCTGCCTAGTTTCGGGGATGTTTGTTCATTAAAAAGTATCGAACTGTGGAGGAGCTCTCAACTTGAAGAATCTGCTTTGAAGATTAAGCAAGATGTTGAAGATATGATGGGGTATATTCAGGTCCTTGTTTATAACTGATCAAGTTTTGAGCACTTTTACCCTGGGAAAATATGTGAGTACAGAAGAATTTATCACCTCCTCATTTTCATTTTATGTGGCAGAGTTTGACCAGTGTAATTTTCTTTTGCAGAACGCATGTAAGGCTCTATTTCCGTTCTTCTTTTCTTCATTTTGTGGGTAAATATACTCCAGCATTTGTTCTTTCAAATTGTTGTTCTTGTATAATCTCTTTTCTTCTTCGGCATGGCTTGAATTGTTTGCATATCATATGTTACTCCTCAAGTCCAGAAACATAAATGGGATTGCAATGATGGAATAATGTTTTATGAAGTGGATTTGGAGGATAGCAAGAAGTAAGTGAAACAAAAGGTGGAGATATGAAAGTTATCTTATATCTCAGCTTTTTCAAGTTTTTATATATCTTTCACAATCAGCCCAGCATAGAGTTTTAATTGTGATGCAGGCTGGTGGAATTCACACACACCAAGAATCAGCCCAATCAAGATGTGAATTAACTTTACATAACAGTGAAGAAAGAGTAGATGGTGGTGCAATTTCAACTGTAATGCACAAAATTCAAATTCTCCGGTCTTTATACCTACCTCGGTGGCTGCCAGTGGTGTGGCGCAACAAGTTGATGCACATGGGATGAAAGAAAAACAAGTGCAGGTGCAATTTGCAATTAGATGCAGCTGTAGCTGCAGTTAGCTCTACATGTGTAGATCATTTTGCTGCTGCTCTTGCTCCTTACTCCTTCTGTGAAACAGCAAACAAGAAGCTCACACTTTCATGCATCCCAAATCGACAATGCCTTGATTGTTGTATAACAGTCCGGCTCAACTGCAGCACTAGTTTTAGTGATGCTAAGCTTCGATAGCACTCTGTCTGTCTGTCACAGACTCACCAACTTTGGCTGCAAAAGCTAACTCATGATGTGAAAAGTTGTGAACTGCTAGTAAACTGTCCAGAAATCTCTCTCCAATGTAGGCTACTTGGGCATTCAACTTGGGTTGAAGCCATGTTTTCTTTCTTTTTCGCTATGGCATCTTTTTTCATATTTCCTGTTCCTTTCTTTTTCCTGTTCAATGATAATCCAACATTTTGAGTCTGTGAATGTAAAATACCGCCACAACACTATGCCTTTGATGTGTGCTAATGCGTTTAAGTGATTGTATAACCTGCAAGTGACATGCTTGAATAAAAAGAGCAGACTTACTTTTAATCATACATGACATGATTAATTACTTCATCAGCTAAAAAGTACATGACAACACCATTCTATCGAACAAGTCACTAAGACAGTAAAGACCACTACATAATGATACAAAAGTCTGCAAATAGCACATATACAGTTGAACATGCCCCCTCCCACCCAAAATATAATAGTAATATTGTTCAACAACACAACAGGATGAGTTCAAACTCTTTATTTGTAACTAATTGCTGTGAAGTCGCTCAACAAAACGAGAAAAATGAAGTGTTGCACTCAAGAAAAAATTCCACTAAGAAAAAGAAGTTTAGTTTGAGAACGACTGCTACTGGTACTTGTGATAATATAAGGAAGCTGAAAATAATTAATCCAAATGTAGATGACTGTCACCTCCTTCACTGATACATTGTGCTTTGAATATATTCAACAGACTGAATATGGATATTACCTCCTTCACTGATGAGCATACTAGTACTCCATCAAGAATCTTTCAAGGCCTTCATCGTTGATTCTCACAATTTTATGCCAAAGTTGATGCCACAAGCTATTAAAAAGTTTTGTATTTTTCCAGGGTAATGGAGGTGTTGATTAGACTCCCTTTTTAATCCATAGTATTTTTTAACAGTGGTTTCTTTTATGCAGGTGGCAACTTTAAGTCCTTACATAAGTATTGGATCGATGAGTTCAATGACTAGAAGTTTGTTTAAAAATACATTTTGATTGAAGAATCCGAGAAATGCTGTATATCTGGCGTATATTATGTTGTTTCCAACAGTTTGTTTTCTGTGTTGGTTTGGAAGTGTTGCCTCTGGTTTCTCCATAATTGTACCTAAGTATATATGCTATTGATCAGGACTTCACAAAAACTGCAGCTGTTTTCTCTTGCTATTGCGCAGAATTATTCAAATGTGGCCATAGCAACGCGGATATAACACCCGGGCATCTGCCTAAGTCATCCAAGAGGAATAAGAGGTTTTCTAAGAAAGGTGCAACTTCCACAAGAATCAACAGGGTGTGACTTCACTTCCTTTCATAGAGCATGTTACAAATTCTATGACGATTACAGCATATTTAATTGTACAATAGATGGAGATGCAGCAACGACGTCATATACTAATGGTGGTTGCTCCGTGACTTCTGCATAGGAAAACTGTAGGTATTAGCTCTATGTTAACCTTTCTCCGCGCTTTTTGCTTGAGCTCTTCGTGTAGTTTTAGTGTGCTGGTTGTAGCCGGAACATGAGAGCTAAAGGTTATGAAGAGACTATCAAAGCCCATACACCATCAACTAATTTGTGCTATGAAAGTAAGGACTACTATTATATTTTTATGTGGGTAAGGAGCATGTTCAACTTGCTCTACTGATGAAATGGTGACTAATAATTAATTTGCAGGACTTTTATGGTTAAACATTAGTTGTATCAATTCTGTACTTTTGAGAAAATCTCAAGGATGTCATGCCTTAAAACATTATGTAAATGGAATTCTATCAGTTGGAACTTTTAGTGTCTGCTAGTTATAGGCTGTTTTCAAGAAGTTAATTTGGTGTCATTACATTACATTGGTTTCAGGGGTCGTTTGGTACGCGAGATAAGGTGGATGTATACCGTCAACATTTAAACCCTATGGGTTCAATTTTGATGGATTTTAGTATTGAATCCATTATATTTTTAAAGTTATGGGTTCGTACTTTTTATTTCGCGTTGAAAGTTATGGTTTCAGTTGAACCCGTCCCCAGAACACTACATCCACCTCTGGCGTCAACTAAACATAGTATAAATTTAATCTCAGACTTAATTGCATAACTATAATCACGGGATACTTTAATCCGCGTACCAAACGACAGGGAAAATAATATAATTAACCATTTAAAGTAGGTTATCTATTTCTCATCGTTTTATATACAAGACTAGGTGAAGTTAATTTTAAATAACTTGATTTTATACTTTCAATGGATTAATATAATCCGTTAGTTGGAACTTCTATTTTTAGTGTTAAGATCCAGTTTTTTCGTGCTTATATTTGTGATAAGAATTGAAGTCATCTGTGTTCATTGATGCTTAAGCCTAACTCTTTTGGAGGCAGCACCAACCAATTTTCCAACCTGTAAAGCTCAACCTCGTAAATTCTGCAATATTTAAATTGTTTTGGAAAAATAACCGAAGATTGTAGTGGAATGGATAGGATCCATCTAACTTTAATTAAATATCTGGTATTCGAACACTATAACAAAAAATATCCCGACAAGAAATGCTTTTCTCTTTAATAAATGTATATATTCGAATTAACCGGAGTCACAAATACTAGGTGAAAAAAGAAAGAAAAATTGTTCTGGGGGAGTGGGGACAGAATGACGAAACAAAAGTGACAGTAAGACAACTTGAATGATTTCATTAATCCCCTAAAGATTGTTAAACTGAAGATAAGGCAATTTGGCAATGACAGATCCATTTAACAAACAAATCCATTCTCTGTGTTATTTTTTTGGTAAAACTATTAATCAGTCTTGCAGTTGGACAGTTTTTGTCATCTTCGCTACATACTCATAACTATAAAAATAATGAAAAAATAGCCAGCGTTTGCAAAGTTATTTAAAATTAATCATTATTTTACTGCAACAGGAAAGTTTCAGCATAATATACTGGAGATCGGTGTTGTGTATGAACTAGCATAATATACTGGAGATTTATATATGAACTTCCAGCATATTATGCTGGAACTCCAGTTTATTATATTATGCTGGAATATTTTTCGAATTTCGAACAATATTTTCATTCAAATTTATCTTTACATGAAAAGTGGCAAAAAATTTCACCCCTCATAACTAGCTCCCATAACAAAGGGATATTTTTCACGTCGTCTTCTATAGCCCTCTGTTTTTTATTTTTAAAATTAAATATTGATATATGTTCTCAAAGGGGAGCCTTGGAGCAAGTTGTCTCCGTATGATCTACATGTTACAGATTTGAACTGTGGAATTAGCCACTGATGCTTGCATCAGCATAGGCTGGCTATATTGCATCCCGTGGGATGCGGCCCTTCCCCTGCCCCTGCGTAAACACAGAATACTTTGTGCACATTATTCTTTTATTGATATGTGTTCTCGTAGAATTAGTATATGCATTAACATCTTTCACTTAATCAATCACTTAATATTAATATTACGTTAATATTTACTATTAATGTTTTTTGCAGAGGGCATGTAAGGAATACATCCAGCTTTTGATGAATCCTCAGACATCTATTGCATTCTCCCTTCTATTTCACTCCTTTTCTTTTGCTCTGTTGTTTGGTGAATAAGTGATGTATTTGTATTGATGTCAATTATTACTATTTAACTGTTGTCTAATTTCCCCACTTTTTCTTCATTTGGTGTAAACAAAAAGGTACTCTAGTTATGTATTCCAAGATTTGTTTCTTTTTTGGCATGGCTTGAATTGTTTGCATATCATATGTTACTTCTCAAGTCCAGACATACATGGGATTGCTGTTCCTCCATCAAGAATCTTCAAGGCCTCTTCCAGTGTTTATTCTCACAATTTGATGCCACAAGCTATAATGAATTTGTCCAGAATAATGGAGGTATTATTGTTGGTAGCATTAAGAATATCAACTTTCCTGAAAGGTTAAATCATCCTATACTTAATTCTTTCCAATTTTAATCACTAGTATTTACTAATCGTGGCTTGATAGAATAACCTACAGATCCCAGCCCACCTCCATTTACTCTACGCGTTCGCGTGATGCCGGTCGCGTTCGCGAAGAGTTGACCCTCCAGTGCTCCGCGTTCGCGACCAAGTACGAGCTCACCACTGAGTACGAGCTGTTCAAAATGAAGGAAGATGAGTCCATACAGGACATGCATACCAGGTTCACTTCCATTATTAATGAACTCCACTCTCTAGGAGAAGTCATTCCCAGGAACAAACTTATACGAAAAATCTTGAGTGTTCTGCCGAGCTCCTGGGAAAGCAAGGTCAATGCCATCACGGAAGCAAAGGATTTGCAGACCTTAACAATGGATGAGTTGATAGGGAACTTGAGAACTTATGAGATGAAGAAGAAAAAGGACAGTGAAAGAAGGGAGCCCAAGAAGGAGAAGAACCTGGTTCTTCAAGCTGAAAAACATGAGTCAAGTGAAGAAGATCATGACATGGCCTATCTCACTAAGAGATTCCAGAAGATGGTTCGAAGGAACGGTGGAATACCAAGAAGAGGCAGCTCAAGCAAGCCTAGGAACCATGACCTATGTGATAAGTGTGGTAAGCCTGGACACTTCATAAAAGACTGCCCGCTACTGAAACAAGATAACTACAAATATAACACTGACAAAGCTGCAAAGAGGAACCAGATCCCTGAGAGGAGATTCAGCAGGAAGAGTGCAGCTGACAATGTTGTAAGGCAAGCTCTTGCTCCTTGGGGAGATTCATCCAGTGAATCAGAAGAGGAACCTGAAGCAGAAAACAGCTCCATGATGGTAGTTGAAAACAAGGCAAAGGAGTATGACTCATTGTTTGCTCTCATGGCTCAATCTGAGGGAGAAGAACAAGATGACTCAGAAGAGGTAAACTTTAGAGATGTTCAGAGAATTATGAAATCCTACTCTCCTAAAAAATAATTGTCTTTATCAAATGTTCTCATTGACACTTACTATATCTTAGTCGAAAATAAGGACTTATTGACCACAAAACTAGGAGAAGTGGGACAAACTAGAGATGACTTGATGTTAGTAGTGGGGGACCTTAAGGACACCATAAGTAATATTGAAAAGGAAAAGGAGGAGATAGAAGAAAAAATAAGAAAAACAGAAACTGAGGGAGAAGATATGATTGAAGTGATGGTAGATTTGAAAGAAAAAGCTGAAAATTTAAGGAAAACATTAGGCTGAATGAGAGATTTAATGTTGTTGAGCAGGAAAGAAATAACCTACTAATTAAAATCACAGAACTAGAAGAAATCATTCAGGAACACAGACTAGAACCTGGTCCATTTAGTGTGGAAAAAGGAAAGGAAATAGCCAGTGAAAAATATGTCAAGCTTGAGAAAGATTTGAATGAGACCAAAACTAGTCTGTGCGGTGAGGTTGAGAAAAATAGAGAGTTGCAAGCTGAAATAAGTAAAGTAAAATCCGATCTCAAGAAGTCACTAAATTTGACATGGTCCTCAGATGCCATCACTGCCATGTATTTTAATAATTGTGGAAACAGGCAGGGAATTGGATTTCAAAAGGAGAAAACTCCCTACAATCCACACAACAAATATGTCACAGTCCCAGACAATTGGCTTTGTACCTATTGTGGGAATAATGGACACTTCAAAGAAAGTTGTCCAGGCAGGGATCAATCAGTCCAGAAAAACGAAGTGTTTGCAGGCAGGAGAAAACCTACGCAGGGACCAGGTCCCAGCAAGAAACACCAATTTCTGCCAGCATGGACTAGAAGATTTCTTATTTATCCCTTTCCCAACTACAATGGACCCAAACTTGTTTGGGTTCCTAAATCTAACCTTTGATTTATGTGTCCAGGGATCAGTGAGGGAAAATGAACTACAATGGATTATGGACAGTGGATGCTCAAAGCATATGACTGGAAATACAATGGATTTTCTCTCATTGAAGGCCCTGCAGGGAGGGGATGTATCCTTTGGAAATGGAAAGAAGGGATACATCCTTGGTGTCGAAAAAGTTGGAAGATCTCCGGAACACTCAATAGAAAATGTATACTATGTGGATGGATTGAAATACAGTCTACTGAGTGTCTCACAAATCTGTGATAAAAGAAATAAGGTGGAGTTTTTGTCCAAAGTATGCACAGTTACTAGTCTAGTAACCGGAGAAGTGGTGTTGATAGCTAAGAGATACAAGAACATTTATGTTGCTGATTTCAAATCACTGGAAGCAGGTGAAGTGAGCTGCTTGAAGGCAGTCGATGATGAGGCAGAACTTTGGCATAGAAGATTGGGTCATGCAAGCTTTTCTCTCATGAATAAACTGATAAAGAAGGACCTGGTTCGTGGTCTGCCCAACTCAAAATTCAAGGAGCACAAAGTATGTGACGCGTGCGCCAAGGGAAAACATGTGAAATCATCTTTTAAGCCAAAGAAAGATGTTAGCACATCCAAACCACTTGAACTCTTGCACATGGATCTATGTGGTCCAATGAGAATTCCAAGCAGGGGTGGAAAGAAATACATCTTTGTGATTGTGGATGACTACTCAAGATTCACTTGGACGCTATTTCTTAGATCAAAAGATGAGATATTTGAGGTCTTTGTGGCCTTTGTCAAGAAAATTCAAGTGAAGATGGACATGAAGTTAGCTTGCATTAGATCCGACCATGGAACTGAATTTGACAATGCAAAATTTGATGAATTTTGCAATGAGAATGGAATCACACACAACTTTTCATCTCTAAGGACTCCTCGGCAAAATGGTGTGGTGGAACGAAAGAATAGAACTCTGGAAGATATGGCTCGAACAATGCTTATAGATAGCGTAATTGCAAAGACCTTTTGGGCTGAAGCAATTAATACAAATTGCTACTTGGTGAACATGTGCATGATCAAATCCCTCCTGAACAATACCCCGTATGAATTTCTCAATGGAAGAAAGCCCAAAATAACTCACCTAAGGGCCTTCGGTTGAAAATGCTATGTTATGAATAATGGGAAGGATCGGCTGGGAAAGTTCGATGCCAAAAGTGATGAAGGATTCTTTCTGGGGTATTCCTCTCAAAGTAAGGCATACAAGGTGTACAACAAGAGGACTCAATGTGTGGAAGAGAGTGTTCATGTGCTCTTCAATGAAACTCCTTTCTCGAACAAGGACAACAATGGTGATGATCAAGATAATGAACCACTCCTGGTTCCTGGAGAGATTTCTGACGTATCAAATGGCAAGGCAGATATGATGAGTCAGTCCAAGGAAATAGTTGAAGGCAATGCAACTTCTACCTCAGAACCACAGGAGGAACCTGGTTCCCCAATCTCTCCTACAGAAGCTGAAGAAAGGGTTGGAGATGCTGTGGAAGGTACTCCTCAGGCAGCAGAACAAGAGACACAAGGAAACCCAACCAATATACCAAGTTCCTCTTCCAATCAGTTTCAAGCTTCTAACTGGAAACATAAGAGCTCTCATCCTCTTAACAACATAATCACCCCTCTTGATTCTGGAATTCAAAAAAGATCCAAAACCAGAAACACCCCAGCCTTCTCAGCCTTTCTATCCCAAATTGAACCCAAAAATATCAAGGAAGCTCTAAAGGATGCTGATTGGATCACTGCCATGCAAGAGGAGCTTCATCAGTTTGAAAGAAACAAGGTATGGCATCTGGTACCTCGACCTTCATACAGAACCTTCATAGGGACCATGTTGGTGTTCAGGAACAAGCTGGAGGAGAATGGGAAAACTACTAGAAACAAAGCTAGACTAGTAGTTCAAGGCTACAATCAAGAATAAGGGATCGATTATGATGAAACTTTTGCTCCAGTTGCTCGTATGAAAGCCATTCGAATTCTCATTGCTTTTGCATCTCATATGGAATTCACCTTGTTCCAAATCGATGTGAAAAGTGCATTCTTGAATGGTTATCTCAAGGAAGAAGTGTATGTCAAGCAACCCCCTGGGTTTGAAAATCATGTTCACCAAAATATGTGTTAAACTAGATAAAGCCCTGTATGGATTGAAGCAAGCTCCCAGAGCTTGGTATGATAGGTTGTCAAAGTTCCTACTAGACAATGGGTTCACAAGAGGGAAGATCGACAACGCCCTCTTTCTGAAGAGACGAGGAAGGAACCTTCTCATTGTTCAGGTGTATGTTGATGATATTATTTTTGGGGCTACATCAGATTCATTATGCAAGGAATTCGCAATTCTCATGGGAAGTGAATTTGATATGAGCATGATGGGGACCTGAACTTCTTTCTGGGTCTTCAAGTTAAACAATCTATCAAAGGTACATGCATCAGTCAACATAAATACGCTAAGGAATTACTCAAAAGGTTTGACATGGAGGACTCCAAGGTGATTGACACACCCATTGCAGTGGCTACCAAACTTGACATGGATGATTCTGGTACTCTTGTGAATCAAACTATGTAAAGAGGAATCATTGGCTCTCTCCTTTATCTCACAACAAGTAGGCCAGATATAGTTTTCAGTGTGGGGTTGTGTGCAAGGTTTCAATCCAATCCGAAGGAGTCACATCTGAAAGCTGCCAAAAGGATTCTGCGCTATCTCAAAGGCACACAGGACCTGGTCCTATACTATCCTTCACGTGACAATTTTAATCTTGTTGGTTATGCTGACGCTGACTATGCAGGTTATCTGGTGGACAGGAAGAGCACTTAAGGGATGGATCACTTTCTTGGGTCATGCTTAATATCATGGGGCACAAGGAAGCAGAACTCAGTGGCATTGTCCACAACAGAAGCTCAATACGTTGCAGCTGCCTCCTGCTGTGCTCAACTGTTGTGGATCAAACAACAATTGGAGGATTTTGGTGTCTTCATTGACATCATTCCACTCCTATGTGACAATACCAATGCACTCAATATGGCAAAGAATCTCGTCCAACACAAGATAACCAAGCATACTGATGTGAGACATCACTTTCTTAGAGACAATGTTGAAAAAGGACACATCTGCATGAGGTTTTGTTGCACTGAAGATCAAATTGCAGACATCTTCACAAAGGCACTGGGCAGAGAACATTTTGAGAAAAATAGTCTGGCTCTGGGGATGCTGAGACCCAATTAGGAACCTAGTTCTCCTTTGGCATGAATGTCTTATTCAGGTTAAGATGGATAAGGTGTTTTCCAACTAAAGCCTAACTCACATCAATACCGTTGTAGGTAGACACACATGATGACTACATATTTTAAGGAAGTGGTATCGTAGACCATAAAAAGACCGAGCACTCTCTTTTCAAAACAAAACAAGTACGGGACCCGGTCCCTGTATGCCAGGTTAGTAGGTATGTGTTCTCTCTCCCTCTTTAAAAAACAAATAACTGCATTAATTACTGCTGCCACTTTCTTCCTCTCTCTCTCCACCTTTTCAGCAGGCACATCAGTCACGTCCATCACTCACCCGTTCAACGCCCTCTACACGTTTTCCCTCTTTCCGAAACTGCCAGTTGGACCCGTTTCCTCTCCCCCTCATCGTTCCTCTCCTCTATAAAGTCACTCATCTATAACCATATTATGCACAGCACATTCCTATACTCAAAAGCAAAACTCTCTTCTTCCCATAATCTTCACTCTACTTTAAGCCTTCAGCAATGGCCTCACTAAATGAAATCAACCCTTCCGCCACAACCACCGATCTCAACACCGTCCCAGTGGAGGACCAGGGGTCCTCACCTTCAAAGGTGACCATATATGCTTCTCCTCCATCTGCCTCTTCATCAAAAACCCTAACCCCTGAAATCACCACCTCACCTCCTCCTCCCTCTGTATCGCCCTCTGCGCCTCTCACCACTGAAGCCTCTCCCGTCTCTGAAGCTTCAGAGGATGATCCCAACCAATACATCAACTCTGTTTTCCTGAATCCTTCGACTCCCATGGAGTCTCCTGAAAAGGAAGCAGCTGAGAACATCATCGCCATATCCTCTGAAAAACCTCCCTCTAACGGTACTTTCTCTCTCCCTGAAACTCAGGGAACATCATCGTCCGTCCTAGAGGATGAAGGAACCATGTTCCTCTTTGAGTCTCCTCGCTATGAGGCTTCGCCCTCAAAACCTAGTGAGGAACCTGGTTCGTCACCCTCTCCGTCTCCTAATGAACAAATCTTCTACACCCCTCCTCTTGAGTCCATCCCTCCACCCCATGAATCTGTGAACGATGATGATGAGGATGACATAGTACTCAGTGCCAGATTCAATCTTCATCATGGGGTCAGTGTTTCAGCACCGTCTAAGAAGCGTCCTTCTACTAGACTTCAGAAGAAAGCGATTGTAGATCTTGCTCTTGAAAAGAGCAAAAAGTGCAACAAGCAGAAGTGGAGGCGGCTGGTCAAAGATGGTCAGGTTGTAGTTGATAAGGATATTCCTGTGGTGGAAGTCGAGGAAGACACTATTGAGGAACCTAGCTCCTTAGTGGAAAGAAAGAAAGCAATATCTCGTAAAAGTGTCAAGCAACCAATCTTGAATATTGATGAGAAAGCCCAAAAGAAAATTGTTAGGGAGGTCAGTGAGCATAAATCTGTGTCTGCCAATTCCAAGGGAAAGTCTGCAAAAGTGGTTGGAAAACGCAAGCGGGAAGAAGAACCATAAGGGGAACCTGGTTCTGCTAAGGCTGCATAGTGGAAAGCCAATGTCCAAAGGCAAAGTGTGTTGTGGGGACGTACTATTGACCCCGAAATTCTTGACATGCCTGGCATGAGTCAGCTCATGGCCATGATTGAGTTCTAGAAATGGGAACATTTGTTGAATGTCAGTCGGCCTAAAGTATATGAAGATGCGGTCAAGGGGTTTTATGCTACTCTCTTCCTTTTGACGTCTCTTGTCTTCAGGCAAAGACGTCTGTACTGTTCTTAAAAGTTTTTTTATGAAATCAGTCTCTTTATGTTCTCATTGATTCTTGTCTGCTTTATTATTCTGTCCTCTATCATGTTGTGTGCACACAAGGGGCATGAGTTAACTTTAACGGACTTCCTTATGCTTTTCTGCCTGGTAATGCCTTTTTATGATGCCAAAAGGGGGAAGTTAAGGGATATAATTGGTTAAGGGACATAATTGATAATCTGAACTTTTTTTTGCCTTGAGCATGGCTTAAGGGGGAAGCACATCGACAGGGGGAACTTGCTACGCACCTGGTAACTCATGTGTTCTACCTCCCAATTATAAAAGTTTGTCATCATCAAAAAGGGGGAAATTGATGAGGTGTATCTTGTTTTGATGATATAACAAACTTTTATATGAGTGACCAGATAGAGGACCTGATATATAAACAGCATAACCAGTCAACTTCAATTCCAGGAATTTCGGACAATATACCGCTAAACAAAAGGGACCAGTTGAAGGACCTGATCCCTCATCAGACTCACAGACGAAAGTACAGGTCAACTCCACAGCTGTAAAAAGCTATGACAGAAAAGTGACTGCTTGCTACTGTACACGCTACAGTGCAGTAACAGTGCAACAGTCACTTCCCATTG
This sequence comes from Nicotiana undulata, assembly GCA_005239495.1. Taxonomy (NCBI): domain Eukaryota; kingdom Viridiplantae; phylum Streptophyta; class Magnoliopsida; order Solanales; family Solanaceae; genus Nicotiana; species Nicotiana undulata. The sequence goes on along the minus strand of ML266022.1, from coordinate 39,727 downwards.
GTTGAGGCATGTACTTTCAAAGATATGGGACATCATTCTTGGAATGTGCTAAAGGTTTTAATATCTTGGAGCAAGAAGAACAAAACTCACTCGAGCATTTACTAAGATTTCTCTCAAGCATTAAAGGCTCTCAAGCATTAAAGACTCTCAAGCATTGAAGATTCAAGTGTTTCAAGAGCAAGAAGACAGCTCCACTAAGACGAACAAGTTTCATCATGTGCTACTAGTGTACTTAGTTGAGTTGTAATCTTGTGTTTTTCTTTCATTGTATCCTACTAGCTTTGTTGAAGCAACTAGTTAGAAGTCTTTAACTTTTCATTCACCCATACTTGTGTGCGACTAAAGCTAGTCGTAGGTCAAAGTCTTTGTAACTAGTTAATGACAAAGTGGCTTGTAAGAAGTATTACAAGTTAGAGTGCTGAAGTCTTTGTAAGTGTGTCATTACAAAGTGGCTTGTAATAGTTTAGATTACAAGTTAGTGAAGTTGAAATCCTACAAGTGTAGGTCGCGGTTTTTATCTCCTTGAGTGGTATTTTTCCACGTAAAAAGCCTCTGTCAACCTATTTATCTTTCTTATATATATTTCTGTGAGAACTAGTAGAAGACCTGGTAACTCTACTGGTTGGTGGACTCTTAGAAACTATCACACAACATATCAAAATACTAGTAGTAGACAAACACACTAGATTTCTAAGTCTAAATCATCCTGTAGCCTATTCGAAACTCACCTGAACCCTTCAGGCTCCAAACCAAACATGCACACAAGTCTAAAAATATAATACGGACTTACTCGCGCGATCAAATCGCCAAAATAACACGTAGAACTATGCATTTAACACCAAATCACATGAAATTCCCAAGAACACTTTACAATTCCTATTTTCACAATCGGACGTCCGAATCACGTCAAATCAATCCCGTTTTTCACCAAATTTAACAGATAGGGTATCAATATTTTTTTAAATCTGTACCGGGCTCCGGAACCAAAATACGGTCACGATACCAACAAAATCAAACATTAACCAAATTCTTAAAACCATCAATGACTCACCCGAAATTTTCAACTCTTTATCTCAAGTAGTTGGTCTGTTGAAAAGGGAAGAATTCATACATTATACATACGCAAAACCAGAGAGGAGCAGAGCAACCATTCCATATCTCAGATTTTTCATCTTCAACTTCAATTAAAAAGGTTAGTCAATCATGATCTTAGCCTCGATTAGCTAAACAAAGTTTATTTATGTATGGTTATATCTGCAAAAATGTTTTCTGCATTGACTTTCTTCAGTTTCAACATCAACTAGAAAGGTTAGTCATTTTGTCTCGAATGAGCCAATACTGATAGCAGAGGACTCAAACTTGAGATTAATACATGGACTCGAAGTTTCCTATTCGAAAGACACAGAGGATATTTTCAAAAGGTTTCCCAATCTTCAAGAGCTTCGATTTGATCTCAAGGAATCATGGGATTGTTCAAGAGGGCGATATTGGTTCCCGAAATTGGACTTCCTAAATGAACTAGAATCTCTCAAAGTAACTTTTGAAAGTTCGAATTCAAATGATAGTGCGCTCTCTGTAGCGACTAATCGGTCGTTGTGGGATTTTTATTTCCCTTCGAGTTTGAAAGATCTGTGGTTGCACCAGTTTCCTTTGACATCCGGTTCACTATCAACAATAGGAATACTGTCCAACCTTGAAGAGCTGTACCTTAAAGACGCAATCATCGAAGGGGAAGAATGGAACATGGGGGAGGAAGACACCTTCCAGAAACTCAAATGTTTGACGTTGGATGGAGTGAATCTTGCTAAGGGAGGTTAGAGAGGAATCCTTTCCTGTGCTTGAGAAATTACGACTGTGGGACTGCCGTAAGCTTGAGGAGATTCCACCTAGTTTCGGGGATATTTGTTCATTAAAATGTATCGAACTGAAGTGTAGCTCTCAACTTGAAGAATATGCTCTGAAGATTAAGCAATATGTTGAAGATACGAGGGGAGAAGACAGGATTCAGGTCCTTGTTCATTGGTGAGAAAATATGTGAGTATGTATTGCCTACTTCATTTCATTCATTATATGTGGCAGAGAGTAGTTTTCTTTTGCAGAAAGCATGTAAGGAATACACCCTCAGACTGATAGTTTTCAGCATTCTCACCAAAAAACTCGACTGACTTTGATCGATCACAAAAGCTAACTCATGAGGTGAAGAGTTATGATGTGATTATAAGCTATACTCCTAAATAATTTTGTTGCTTTAGGTTTGCTAAAATTGAGCATGTTAGGTCTCTCTACAAATGTTTAAGAAACTTTATTCGTTAGATTAAGCGGAACTCCGATAAAAAAAAAAAGATTAGGAAAGTCCTATCAAATTCCAGAAACTGCAACACCAAAAACTACACCACATCTAAAATAGGACAAAATAGTAGAAATTACACCGCAAAATACAACAGTAGCCACAAAAAATAGACTAAAATAGCAGAAACTCTAAAAATTGCACTTTCGACTATGAATAGTTCCCGTTACGACCCGTGTTTGTTATTCTCTCTATCCCATTTTATGTGAGATTTTTGTTTAATCAGTCCCAAAAAGAATGTCATCTTTTCTTATTTAAAAACAATCTATCTTTAATATTTCTACTTTATTGAATTGATTTACAACCTCATAAATATTTATGATTTATTTTAGACAATAAATTTGAAAAGTCTTACTTTCTTTTTGACTTGGTAACAAGTCAAACACACCGTCATATAAAATAGTAAATATATCAACAGTGCTCACAAAACTAAAGAAACTAGGACTATTTCATTATTGGCGTCCAACCATAATTTTGTCATTTTCTACCTAAATTCAATGATCTGGTGCCCTTATCCCCTTACCTCTTCATACGAATTTTCAACTTGTTATCTCAAGTAGTTATTGGTTTGTTGAAAAGGGGAAAATTCATACATTATACAGAGAGGAGCAGAGCAACCATTCCATATCTCAGATTTTTCTTCAACATCGATTAAAAAGGTTAGTCAACCATGATCTTAGCCAATCATGTTTTCTGCTATGGCTTTTTAATGCTTCGTTTCTTCAGTTTCACCGTATTCTTTCTCCTCATTAGGTTTTATGTATATTTTATACATCAGATCTTGACAACTTGAAAGTTACAATAATGGAAAGAGGAAAAGAAATTGAAGGAGAAAGAGAGAAGGGGGAAGAATTCAACTTTGAGGTATGTTTATTACGGGAAAATGCATAAGTACCCGGATCTATAGCCGGATGTTCAACTACACACTTTATCTTTGTAGGGTTTTTTATTAACTCCTAAACTATTTTTTCACTCTCCTTGAGAGAGTGAGAAAAAAAAATGTTTTTCAGATTTTTCTCTTTGTTTTTTCCCCATTTTTTCCCCATTTCAATTCGAATCTCCACCAAAATCCCTCAAAATTCAGGTATAAGATATTCTCAATCGTTTGCAACAACAACAAATATATACAAATAGCAATGCTGTAAAATTCAATTTTCAAATTTAAAGATTCAATGTTCTTTAATAGTTGTTGCCAAAATATGGACCAAGTTTCGGTCAGAAGGAAGAGAAAAACCTTGCCTTCATCTATTGAGTAACAAGAATATATATATATATACAAATAGTAAATCCTAGTCCTAACAGATATGAAATTTTTTAGTCCCAAACGTATATGGAGCACAACTAGGTACACAATGGACATCGGTGCTTCACCTCTAGTTACATTGTGGACCATCGATGCTTCACCTTCATAAAATGTATACAATATATACACGCCTAATATCCTCCGTCAAGATGGCACTGCAGATTACAAATGCCCAACTTGCATAAGAGAGAAACATATTGAGAGATAGATGAGTCGTCCTACCAAACCACGATAACGTTCTCAGTCATCAAAAAACTTATCCTTCTGCCAACGCTAGCCGATGATTCTGTTCTAAAAGCACTCCCACATGCTTTGAACCCAATAATTCAACCTCTGAGATAATATCCAAGGCATATTTATGTTGGCTCAAGAAAATGCCATTGGTGTTTCTGGAAAACCCGAAAAATATTTCAATCCACCTAAATACTTCATGTGGAAACATTCACCAATGTAATGTTTTCTTGCCACGCTTAGTGAATTGTCTCTTTATCATAGCAAAAAATTCCTCACAGTTTGGCTACTTCTTTCTTATCAATCAATAAAAAAATCTACACAGCACGCGAATAATCATTTTCAATAATAAAAAATACGATGCACCTCCAGATGATGAAGTCATTCGATAAGGTCCCCATAAATTACAATGAATTAATTCACAAATGCTAGAAACTCTAAATTACTCAAAGAAATTTTCTCTCTCTTTTGTTTTGTTCGATGACACACATCACAACTCTTATACAAAACGTCAATTTTTTTTTAAAATCTACAACGAAAATTGATTTGGTAACTTGTAGAGAAGGATGTCCCAAATGCTTGTACCAAAGATCCAACGAGTCAACACCACCTATCTTTAGCGCACACCCTCGACTTGTTCTAAAAAGGGATAATGCATAAAATCCTACCCTACCTATGACCATATTACGAACTACACACCTGTTCTTTCGGGAGTTATTTCTTACTTAATTTTCACCTTTTCCTCCTTCTTCCTTATTTTCCTATTTGCATACCGTCATTACCAAATGCAGCCAAAAGAAAAATGCCTTGTCTGAGCTCCAACTCCAAAAGATTGACAATATGGACGTCACCGGCTTTTCTTTGCATTATGGCTTTTTGTTAAGTATGAATTGTAAATTTAGTAACTTTGCTAATGGGACAACTAATGATTAAACAAAAAATATTATAGACCTTCCACTCATGGTAGCAGCACATCTCGCTAGACATGGACTTCGATATGTCTAGCATAAAGTATTTCTTAAAGCATTCTTTTTTTCTCTTTCCTAAATTCTCAATCATTTTTCATTTCAATGGCCAGAACTTGTTAGACGCTAGATGTCCCTTCCAATCTCTATTTTTATCCCGACTTGCCGTATACGACGAGATCTTTATTCTCCGGTGAACTGAGTTTTTGATAGGTTTTATATAATACTTGTCTGATATTGTCAGATATGGCTGAAGAACGAATCTCCGACGAAGACCCTTGGTCTGATGAAACTCCATTGTTGTTGACCGTTTTGACTGTTCGTAGGTTCTTCACTGAATCATGCTCGTTGCTCCCTCTAGTTGTAGCTCTGTTTCTGTTATTAAACATAGCTGCTTTTGATTTCTGGGTTGACTTTCCAACATTTCGCCGTTGAAATGATGTCACCCTTGTTCGTGTGAGAAGAGGTTTAGAAGACGAAGGAGACTAATTAATTAGATGTAATTAATTGTGTAATGTCCAATTAAAAGATGATAGTGGTAATATGGTCATAGATCGGGGAGGATTTTATGCATTATCCCTTCTAAAAATAGTAGAGTCCATCTCTTCGTTCATACACTCCAAACAATCCGAGCGATCCATCAATTGCGACATAGATATCAATTGCACGATAAGCCGGACACAAAGAATATTTTTCAAAAAAAAAAAAAAATTCCTACAAGTTTTGTTGAACCCTCGTTGGTGGCTACAACATTGCTTCCATCAGGCGAAGCAACAAGACATCTATATATTTTTTGCACATTATGCAATAATTTTAACAATCTGTCATATGATTAGATGCCCATATGTCAATGATCCTTTATGATCTTTCTTTTTGGTTCCAATATGTTAATTTTTGAGGTTATGCCTCTTTTCCTCTCGCTAAATTGTACCTCTAACCTTTGAATCTTAGTGTTCAGTGGGCAGCAAAGAAATATAAAGATGAAAACTGAGAGACACGACGTGATTAAATGCTAGATTTAAGTGATTATTTCCTCTTCGCTTAATCAGCTCAACTTCCTTTACTTCACCTCATACGTAGACACAAGCACAAATCCCTTTCTTAAAACTAATGACTTATGTTACTCTTCTGACACCTTATATAAAATGAATAACTTTAAATAGAATTATTATAAGAAATATTAAGAGAAAGGGATTGGAAAAAAATCAAATCGAATCGCCAGCAGTGGTACCTTGCCTTCTCTTCTATTACATGACTGTATTTATATTCATTCTATTTTTTTTTCACTGCAAATAATGGATCCATTGATTTGTTATGTATGTGAAGGGAAATCAAGTGAGTTACGATCAAGCGGACTCAATATTGTTGGAGCCATGGGGAGGCACTGGTGGATCAGAATGGAATTACATGCTGAAAAGTCCTATTAAAGAAATATTGATTGCTCATGGAGATGTTATAGACTCCATCATGTTCAGAACCATTACTGAACAAGGTACTACCATCGACTCACCAAATTTTGGTGGGGATGGAGGTCGAATAGACAAGGTAAGTCCAAAAATATTGTGGTCGAAGAGACAACGTTCTTCTCAAGTTAAATTTGTGTCATGTTATAGAAATGAGCTTAAATTATGTAAAAAAAATCAATTATTAAGACAATTAAACCAGATATAGCAGGTTATTCATTTGCCTTACAACTTTCAAGGCCTTATCAAGCTCTTGATATGAAAAATCACGGTATAGGTCAACTTAATATGATAGTGTAGCGACTTTTTGCATTTCCAATGTACACATCGTAAAATCTGAAGTTATATAAGCATCTTTCAAGTCAAAGATATGAATGCGCCCGTTGCTTCATATTTAAGTTTGCCGCATCCTTTGCATTGAGAGGATTCAACTAAGTGTCTGAATTTGCTTATCACATATCTCGAATCCTAATATGACATTCTTGCACTATTCTGAATTCTTGTCAAAATTCCCGGCTCTGCTACTTATTTAATCGATATGTGATTTGCAATAATCTCAGGTTGTTATTGAGGCAACTCCACTGGAGTATTTAACGGGCATCAAGGGGACATTTGGACGTTTTTATGGCCATTTGGTTATAAAATCTCTATGTTTTATAACTAATGCAAAGAATTATGGACCATTTGGGTCTGAGGCTGGTGGAACCCCATTTTCACTTGTGATGAAAGAAGGTGTAGCTATTGTAGGATTTCACGGGCGTTCTGGGTTGTACCTTGATGCTATTGGTGTTTATTTGGAGAAACTTGCTCCTCCCACTTCAGCAAAGGAACATATGGTTAAAGTATGTTGTGAATATTCCCTCCTTCGCTTAATCACCTCTACTTCTGTTTCTTCACGTCATACTTCAGTGAATGAACCTGAAGCAAAAACAATTGAGGCAAATGAACCTATGGTTGAGGAAATTGAAATCCATGGCGCCTATACTACTTTTTATCTTACTATCATGAATCGGATAAATTTTGTTTCTTATTTGTTTTATTTTATTCCTTTCCGCTTTATTGTGACTTCGTATACCAAACCAACAGATGCATGCCATGTGTATGCACATAAATTTCTTTCACTTAATATATATTCTTACGACATTAAATCACTTAACCATTATAAGTTACTATTTTTTGGTATAAATACCGAGTACAAGCAACTTTTTGCTATCAGAGACATGTGCATTCACTATTTTATAACTAAGAATAGGAACTTATTGATAGAATTATAAACTAATTGTTGTAAGAACAAAGAAAAAAACAACTAAACATTATAAATCTTATCAATCCTGGTTAGTTATGACTATCAAGAGGTTGAATTTATATGTTTGACATTTACCTCTATTCATGTCTTCCTCGGAATGGTCAGAAAAAATCTTCACTAAATCATCCATCCCCCTTTTAGTGCATAATCTAGTAAATAGAAGAGGGGGGAAAACACCAGCTGAACATATTCTTTTAATGCAGTGGAACATATGCATAGTAAACCATTTTCTTGACATGCTTATTTTAGATATATAACCAGTTGCTCAAACTCTAAGAACATAATATATAGAGAATTAATTGTCTTTCTTTGTGAGATTTGATATAATGTTTGGTCTTTTGGCAGGTGTCATTTTCTACTCTTCGCAAGGACACTTTCAATGTTCTGGATTTCATAGAGAGCTTAAAGAATGACGAAAATCAAAAAGCTGTTGATGTGGATCTAACTGAAAAGCTGATATTAGAGTTGGACTTCCTCCTCCTGAATCTCTCTCATCTTTCCAAGTATCTTGCTGAACAACTTTCTCCATTCATGACCGAATATGAGATTCTTCATAATGTATGTGGTAGTATAAGAGATTTCCACGAGTTGATAGTCGATGGTTGCGTTGGGCATGAGATTGTTCAATATGTCTTACCTCAGTTTCAACTGATGGCTGAGAGAGTGGGACTCTTCCTATGGCATAATCAAATTAGTGGACACTCTCGACTCATCAAGCTAGCACATCCATTGATGGAGACTATTCAAACTCATTTGGAGGTTATGCACGTATGTTTTACAAATTTGAAAGCTTCAACGTCATCAGAAGTTGGATGCTTTATTAAGCAGCTCTTGTTAACCTCTCCGGACATTCTTGGAGGATATCTTATTCATCTACAACACCACATGGTAAATGTTATTTCCGCTACCGCTTCAGGGGATCAAAACATTTATGTCATGATAGAGTTCCTATTAATCGTTCTTACTGATATGCCCAAGGAGTTTGTTCATCATGAAAAATTGTTTGATCTCTTGGCACATGTTGGAGAACTTATTAGGAAGGTATCAACTCTTGTTCGCGACTTAGAAGAGAATTCAAGAAATGAAGAATGTACCAATGAAAAAAAACATGCAACTTTGGACTTGATGGAAAATATTGAACTCCTGAAAGGAGATCTCAAACATGTTTATTTAAAAGCCCCAGACTCGTCTCAACTACGCTTCCCCATGAATGATGGATCACTCTTCATGCATCTTCTACTTAGACACTTAAATGATTTGCTCAATTCCAATGCTTATTCAGTTGCTTTGATAAAGAAAGAAATTGGACTGGTGAAAGAAGATCTAGAATTCATAAGATCTATCTTCATGCATGTTGAACAAGAATTGTATAAAGATCTTTGGGCATGTGTTTTAGATTTGGCATATGAGGCAAAAGATGTCATTGATTCAATTATTGTACGAGATAATGGTCTCTTACATCTTATTTTCTCACTTCCATTTGCCATAGAAAAGATCAATCTTATCAAAAAAGAAGTCTCCAGTTTGCTTGAAAAAATTCCCAAGAACAGTAGCCTCATTGTTGTAAACTCTTCCAACAAGCCAGTTGAAAGCATGTCATCATCAGCTGAGCAAATAATCGTAGGTTTTGAAGAGGAGACAGACTGGATAATTAGGAATCTCACTGGTGGACCAAAAATGCTAGATGTCATTTTGATCACTGGCATGCCGGGTTCGGGTAAAACTACTTTGGCATACAAAGTGTATAATGATAAGTCAGTTTCTAACCATTTTGACATCCGCGCATGGTGTACAGTCGATCAAAAATATGATGAGAAGAAGTTGTTAGAGAACATTTTTAATCAAGTTACTAGCCCAGCTTTGAAATTCAGTGATAATATTGATGTTGCTGATGAGCTACGGAAACAACTATTTGGGAAGAGGTACCTTATTGTCTTAGATGACTTGTGGGATAATACAACATGGGATGAGTTGACAAGACCTTTTCCTGAAGTTGATAAAGGAAGTAGAGTTATTTTGACGACTCGAGAAAAGAAAGTGGCTTTGCATGCACAACGTCACAGTAATCCACTTGACCTTCGATTGTTAAGACCAGAAGAAAGTTTGGAGTTAATACAGAAAAGGGTCTTTGGAAAAGAAAGTTTCCCTGATGAACTATTGGATGTTGGTAAAAGAATAGTCCAAAATTGTAAAGGCCTTCCTTTGGTGGTTGATCTGATCGCCGGAGTCATTGCTGGGAAGGAAAAGAAAAAGTCTGTTTGGCTTGAAGTTCTAAATAGTTTGAATTCCTTTATTTTCCAAAATGAAGTGGAAGTGATGAAGATTATAGAATTAAGTTATGACCATTTACCAGATCACCTAAAACCGTGCTTGATTCACCTTGCATGTTATCCGAAGGACGCGGAAATTCGAGTCGATCATTTGAAAATTTTATGGCCTGCTGAAGGATATTTGGGACAGATAGAAGAGATGAAGAGTGTGGAAGAAGTGGTGGATATTTATTTGGATAATTTATTTTCCAGTAGCTTGGTTATTTCTTTCAATGAAATAGGTAAATACCAGACTTGCCGAATTCATGATCTTGTGCATGACTTTTGTTCCATAAAAGCAAGAGAGGAAAAGTTGTTTGACTTCATAAGTTCAAGTACTGCTCCATCATCATCTTCTTCAGATTTGATGCCACGTCACATGACAATTATATATAATAAGGAGCACTTTGGACATAACAATTTTGTCCTGTTCGATTCAAAAAAGAAAAGGTATTCTGGTAAACACCTCTATTCTTTGGAGATATATGGAGATGAGATGGACAACCGTTTTTCTGATATATGTCACCTAAGACACTTGAGGCTTCTTAGAGTGTTGATACTGTACGCCTCTTTTATCAAGGTGAATGATTCTTTGCTTAATGAAATATGTACGTTGGTTCATTTGAGGTACCTAAACATCCGGACAGAAGTTAAATCTCTGCCTTTGTCTTTTTCAAATCTCCGGAATCTGGAAACTCTATGGATGAATAACGATGGACCGCCGTTGGTACTACTACCGACAATTTGGAATCTTGTAAAGTTGCGAGTGCTGGTGATACATAATTGTTCTTTGTTTGATTTGGATACAGATGAACCAATATTGATAGCAGAGGACTCAAAGTTAGAGAACTTGAGATTAGTACTGGGACTCAATCTTTCCTATTCGAAAGACACAGAGGATATCTTCAAAGGATTTCCCAATCTTCAAGAGCTTCGTTTTAATCTCAAGGAATCATGGGATTGTTCAACAGAAAGATATCGGTTCCCGAATTTGGACTTCCTAAATGAACTAGAAAAGGTCATAGTAACTTCTGAAAGTTCAAATACAAATGATAGTGCGCCCTCTGTAGCGACAAATCGGCTGTGGGATTTTCACTTCCCTTCGAGTTTGAAAATATTGTGTTTGCGTAAGTTTCCTTTGACATCCAATTCACTATCAACAATAGCAAGACTGCCCAATCTTGAAGTGCTATACCTTGAAAACGCAATCATCGAGGGGGGAGAATGGAACATGGGGGAGGATGACACCTTCGAGAATCTCAAATGTTTGACGTTGCAGCTAGTGAATCTTGCTAAGTGGGAGGTTAGAGAGGAATCCTTTCCTGTGCTTGAGAAATTACAATTGTGGGACTGTCGTAAGCTTGAGGAGATTCCGCCTAGTTTCGGGGATATTTATTCATTAAAAATTATCGAACTGTGGAGGAGCCCTCAACTTGAAGCATCTGCTCTGAAGATTAAGCAATATATTGAAGATATGACCGGAGAAGAGAAGCTTCAGGTCTGTTATTTACAGGTCCCAAGTGAGTCTTGAGTGCTCTTGCCAAGGGAAAATATGTGAGTAGAGATGAATTTGTTACCTCCTTTATTTCATTTTATATGGCAGAATTTGACTAGTGTAATTTTGTTTTGCAGAACACATGTAAGGAATACATCCAGCTTTAATATTTAGAGGCTAATGCAGTCTCCCTCCTTTTCTTATACTCTTTTGAGTGGTGAATAAGTGATGGATTTGTATTGAAATCAATTATTACTATTCAACTTTTGTCTAATCATCAAATCCACCCTTTTGTTGCTATACCATGTCGACGTGATGTAACAGATTTTCTTAACTTGAAAAGTTTTATTCAATTTGTTATAAGCTTTTCTTTTGTGCTTTTACTTCTATTTCCTGTTGTGTGCGCGGGGAACAGCCATTACTAGTAACAAATAAAGAGTTTCAAACTCTTCGTCTTATGCTCTATCGTGAAATTAAGTAAATACTACTATTAGGTTTTTGGGTGGGAGGGGATAGATTTTATTTGTGATAAACATTTAAGCTTTAAAGAACCAAAGAAAGCATAAAAATTGAGGCCAAGTAATCTAATTGGGCCAAGTAACCAATTTCGCATTCTATACTTCTTAGCCTTCAGATGAGGTATGTAATTTTGTCTCTTTGGCACGACGAATTCAAGAATGTAAGCTCTCGTCCATTGGCTCCTCCAAAGGCTCAAATGACTCGATTTTCATGTCATCATCCAAACACAATGTCGAAAATTTTATGGAATGAGCACCAATACGCCCCAACTCTAGAATTGCGTCACTGCTTACATCCTCATATTTACGCGTACTAGAGTCTTCAAGTTCAATATTATCCACTTCCTCACATGGCTCTAGTGTACTTTTCTCAACATGGGCGTCATCAATAAAGTATGGTCGAATGATTGACTCTCACCTTTTAGATCCTCAATTTGGCGTATAAGCTCCTTTTTAGCTTCACACAACTCAAAACTATTTTGTTGGGCGTTAGACACATCAACCTATGCATTCAATTGAGCTCCCAAGTCGTGAATACCAGTGCCAAATTTTTCTATATCTTGTCCCAGTTCAACTCTTCCTTCTATTAAGTGTCTCGTCTTATCTGTAATTTTCTCACGTTGAGCATCATATATTTCTAATTTTTCAACTTGTTCCATTAGCCAAGGTTGGCTCAAAATCTCCTCTTCTTCAAAATTTTCCTTTTGATGGAACTTGCTCTCTTCAGCAAAGTCATCTTAACTGGCCTTCATTCTTGTGATTGTTTTACTCATTCTTTTCATAGCTTGTCTGAGTTCGTCCTGTTGTTCTGCTACTTGCTTTAATATATCCCTAATATAGGCATCACGTTCGATATCCTATACTTCTTGGAATTCTACTTCTTCCTCCACAGGTCGGCTCTCAAATTCTTCTTCAAATTCACCAAACTCGTGACCACTATACTCTACAATTGATTGTTGGACCGTACACGGCTCAGCCATTTCACTCACTTTAGCCTCCACTCTCTTGATTGTTGCCTTGAGATATTCAAAGTCCTTTCGGCGTTCAACAATTTGTTCTACTAATTGCTTCAATAGGTCCAGAGTCTGAGCATCATATTCCACATTCTCCCATTTGTTCCTACCAAACTCATAAAATTATCAGAAATATCATAATAAGGCTTCGGAGAAGGATAAAAAGAATCAACACATGGCAACTTTGACCACCACACATATTACAAATATTTCACTCATAAGATTGAGATGGTCCACTGAGCTCCCGGAAATATTTTTACAATTTTTCCGCCAGTGAGGTCCTCCACAATATGGACAAGGATCACCAAAGTAAGAATAACCATCATTCAAACAATTTTCATTCCAAGATGCTATGTAAGAAAAATTATAATACTAACTAAGAAAATTAAAAACTTGAACAGAAATCAATTAAAAGCTTAATTTAGATAAATAATCAATAATTAAGTCCCCGACAATGGCGCCAAAAAACTTGTTGGTTCCTCAAGTACACGCAAGTATACGTGGCCGTCAAGTAATAAAGTGACTCGAAAGTCGGATGTCTAACTCACGAAGACTTAGATTAATCATTAACAAAGCTAACTAAAATAGGTTTTGCTGCTCAAGGTAATCAGAAGTGTGGTTTTCTATTACAACTACTATTGAGAAATTTAAACACGTATCCAAGGGAGATATAGATTTTAGGGTTGTGGTCAGTTTATCAATTCTATTGAGTTCGTATTACACCTGTTAATCCGAATTTATGTTGCTAGTGGACCGGATCATTTTTATAAATATCATGTTTCCCACATTAGTATCCGTCTATCCACAATATATCAATCATATATTCCTATGGTATTAAATCTATCATGAACGAAGAAAACACGACATTCAACTTAGCAAGGCTATTAGGTATATTCTTATCCTAACCGAGAAATCTTTTCCCGAGCCACGGGTTAAAAAAAGCTCTCTCTAATTCTACTCTAATCTAAACATGACTTTCCCAAGCATATCATAGATAGTAAATAGAACTCAACTGCTCGCCAAACAATTAAGAAATTATGCACAGAATTAGAGAAACAACTAAAGATGATAACTCGAATTAACGGTGTTGTAATTAAAAAACTACAATATGTATGTCAACCACAACCCTAGAAACGAAGTTTAGCTCTACATACATAGACATGGTAGCAATACAACAAATCATCCACACAAAAAAAAGTAAAGATTACTAAGTTTGATGGAAGAACCTTGGCCCAAAGTATGTTCGATTCCCCCAAAATAGGTTTAAAACCCCTTTTATATATATTAGTATCACAAATCCACCTAACTTCAAATCCAAAAAAAATTCACTGAAAGTTGTGAACTATTTCATCACGAACTCGACTGACTTTAATCACAAATGCTAATTCATGAGGTGAAAAGTTATGAAGTGGCTATAAGCTTATATTCCTGAATAGTTTTGCTGCTTTAGGTTTGCCAAAATCGAGCATATTTGGTCTCTGTCTAAATATTTAAGAAATTCGTTAGATTTAGCGAAACTTTGATAAAAGAAGATTTAAGCAAAAATACTAGGTAAGTCCTATCAAATTTCAAAAACTGCAATACTAAAGACTGCACCACCCATCAGAAATAGGACAACATAGTAGAAATTACACCGCAAAATACAACACTAGCCACAAGAAATAGACCAAAATAGCAGAAATTCTAAAATTGCACTTCCAACTATGAGTTCCCCTCAAAATTGCACCACACATCGACGCATTTGGAGTTGAGGCTGCTGTATCTTTGATCAAGATGTTTCAATAGGTGTTGCTGTACAATATTTGGCCTCATATATGTGCAACAGTAAGTGTGATGAGTGTTGCGCTCAAACAAGAATTCCCACTAAGAAAAAGAAGTTTAATTTGAGTACTACTGATGATAGGCTATAATTACGTATTTTAGTCGCTTATTACACTCTAGTTTACTGCACTTTAATTGAGTTTGAGCTTTTATCGCTAGTGTTTTGCACTAACTGTGTGTTTTATGCCTGGTAGGAGTGATTCCGAGCTATATAGATGTTATAGAATGAATTTAATTGATTTGGAGCTTTGAAGTCTGAGTAAAAGTTCAAGGAATTAAGCCGGGATCACGTTCGGGGGTCAAATTTGATAGTTGAGAACAAACGAAGACCCGAGGAGATATATTGTGCACTGTCTAGTAAAATGGACAAACATTTTGCTCCGAACTCCATTTGGGCTATATAATATATGGTTGGAAAGCTAACTCAAAGAGCTACAACTTTCATATTTTACGTTTTTCCTAATTCCAAACGGAACAGGGTCGAAAACGCGATCGAAACTGCGACTGCGGACCTGACGCGGACTGAGGCAGAATAAAACCCCACTAGCGCGACCTCTAGCGCGAGATTAGTGCGGCCGCGCTAGTGGAGGCCTGGAAACTTGTCCTTTTTCGCGTAGGAGAAGGTATAATTATTTGGGCCCGACCCTATTAGTATATATACACGGGAGAACGTTATTTTTAGGGGATTGGACATATTTTGGACACAAAATTCGACCTAAGGAGGCAAGAGACACAATAGGAGCAAGGCTGGAGAATTCTTGTACTAGTTTTTCCTTCTTTTCCTATTTTACATTGATCATGATTTCTTTTGTTGTTTGCAATACAATTATGAGTAGCTAACTTTTCTACTCTAAGGTTTTGGTGGAACCCGTTGGGATGAACTAATTGTGATATTAATATAGTTTTGTTTGGTTGTTAATTAACTTTTCTTGTTGTAGTTGATTGAAGGGCCCTCAATTAGCTGTTCCTATTTATTATGTATCTACTTGAGAGAGAGTGCATATTTAAGTAGTTGTTTGAACAACATCGCTCTCGGAGTATAGGAGAAATCCATAACCGAGGGTTTAGATGTTGGATTAGAGATAACGATATCTCGGGTGCAATCTAAAGTGAACTGTAATGCAATCTAGCTAGGGTAACTTGAGAGAGTGCGTCTAGTAAATTATCATAATTACTTGAGAGAGATTTATGATAACTGGAGTGTTCATGATTGATAGAGACAACTAAGTCAAAACTATAGGAAATATACAAGAAGAAAGTTCACCAACGGGGGAAACCATAACCTTAGACCTTTATCGCATTTGTTTACACCTCTGTAGTAGTTAATCTTTAGTTTTATTATTTTCGTTCAGCTGTAGTAGTAAAAATACCGGAAAGTAATATTCATAACTTTTGAGAAAGTTGATTATTGAGAATCTAGTACTCTAACAACAACAATTGATAGGTTAATTCCCTGTGGGATTCGACTCTGGGCTAAATACTCAGATTATATTTGTAACACCCGCTTAGTGTTTTCATAAGACATAGTTGAGCGTGATCAACTACCGCCACTAGGCTATCACTTGTCCTGTTCCTCCATCAAGAATCTTCAAGGCCTCCAGTGTTTATTCTCACAATTTGCTGTTTCATTTGGCGATTTTGTCAACTATTCTTTAGGTGCGTGCCATGATCAACTGAATGCTTGCATATATTGTATTACATATATACCAATTTTTTTTGGCAGGGCTCCTCCGCTAGCTTTGGTTTTTTAGATTCTTACTACATTTGCTCCATTTTATTTCACCTAAGAGTCTTGAAGGTGATCCAGGACGTGATTGCGCAGTGCTTGGCTTCTTTCAATTCTATAGATTGTTGGCTTTATGTTTACCTTGTCCAAAATCCATGCGGAAAGGTTCTTTTGATGGAGAGGCAACCTGAATCACCGTTGGTATACTCTGTCACTATTCCAGCCCCGAAGCAATTTTTAGTCCTGCTCCTTTCCCATCATCAACAGGTCCTACTATATTTCCTCCACCAAATGTCCAACCAAACCAGATGCCTTCTCAAAATGCTGTTGTAGTTGCTGTTGCAGCTAGCTCTACTGCACAGTCTGCTACGTTAGCTGTGAAAAAACAGACAACAAATTCAACAACTATTCTTCAAACCTTGATCTACTCTCGTTTTGTTATAAGAACGAGACTCGAGTTGACACTTCACTTTGCCACTGTGCTTGTTCTCTGTGGTAATTTTTGAGTTTAAGAAATGGGAAATTATCTATCAAGGCTACCCTTTCTGAGTACTTTTGTCGTTACAGGTGAAAAAGTTTTAATCCGTGCATCTGAATGTGACTGCAGGTGCTATATTATAATGAAGACATATAGCGGTCTTCATGAGATTGCTAACTCTTGTAAGAACTTAGGGTATTTCCTTCCGAGCCAAATGCATGCGCGAGAACCGAATGTATCCTTGACAGAGCAAGGCCTTGTAGCTGTCGGAGCTGGCTTCCCTAAGCTCCACTCAGTTCTATACTTCTGTCGCCAAATGACAAGCGCCACCTTCGTTACTATTGCAAGGAACCGTCCTAACTTGATCAGACTACCTTTATGTATATATAATCAAGCCTCAAACTCCTGATTATCTAGCCCTTGGACTGCTCGATGCTGGTTTTGGAGCCATCGTGCAACACTGCAAGGGATTGCGGCGACTTTTGCTTTCTGTCCCCCTTATGGATCTCGTGGTCGAGTACATCAAGGCCCATGCTAAGGAGCTAGAGATGCTCTCCGCAACTTTTGGAGGGGATAGTGATGTAGGCCTCTACTACGTGCTCTCAGGTTGTGAAAGCCTCCATAAGTTGGAGGTCAGGGACTGCCCCTTTGGGGACGAGGATCTGTTGGCCAATGCTGCAAAGCTCAGATGTTTCCCCCGGTTGATGTTGAAGTTATAGATGAGAGGGGTCCTCGAGATACAAGACCAGAAAATTGCCCCGTCGCGAAACTCTACATATACAGGACAGTGGCAGGACACAGGTGTAATGTACTTCTAGCTACTAGCAATTAATTTGTAGGACTTGTATGGTTAAAAATTAGTTGTCACTCTTTTTGAAAACTAATGTGTATCGAGTCTTTACTTTTGAGAAAATCTCAAGTGGATGTCATGATCTTTACAACATTATGCAAATGGAATTCTATCAGTTGAACTTTTAGTATCTGCTAGTTATAGGCTGTTTCCAAGAAGTTAATTTGCTGTCATTACATTACATTGGTGTCAGTCCTTATGGGGTCGTTTGGTACGCGAGATAAGGTGGGATACGGTGTGGGATAAAAGTTATACTATGTTTTGTTGACGCCTTGACGGTATAAATTTCCAGGATCAATTTGTACCGTCAACCAAACATAGTATAAATTTAATCCCAAACTTAATCCTGGATATCCTACCATATCCCACCTTATTCCATCAAACTTGGGATTATCACCTCCCAGGTGGAATAAATTAGTCCAGGGATAATAATTCCAGGACTAATAATTCTGTGATAATTTTTCACATACCAAATGACAGGGTTTGATATAGTTTAATTAACCAATTAAAGCAGGTTATCTATTTCTCATCTGCATGTGTAAACTAGGTGAAGTTAATTTTAAATAACTTGATTTTACACTGTCATTGGATAAATATCATCCGTTAGTTGGAACTTCTATTTTTAGTGTTAGAATCCAGGTTTTTCTTGCTTACTAGTTTTAGGTTACGCGCGATGAGCGTGTACCTTGTACGATGCATATAAAATTATAAAAATTATAAACCCTTAAAATAAATTTTTTAAAATATAAGCTCTTGAAAATGACAAATATTAAGTCTATTTAGCCAAGAAGTAGAGGCTAAGCATGAAACAACCGAGATGATTTTGAAAGTTTAGTATTCTATTATATATCTCATTCTTTTGGCGATTTTGTCAACTATTCTTTAGGTGCATGCTATGATC
Organism: Nicotiana undulata; assembly: GCA_005239495.1. Classification (NCBI taxonomy): domain Eukaryota; kingdom Viridiplantae; phylum Streptophyta; class Magnoliopsida; order Solanales; family Solanaceae; genus Nicotiana; species Nicotiana undulata. The sequence goes on along the minus strand of ML266022.1, from coordinate 21,001 downwards.
AACTGAATTCTTGCATATGTTGCATTACATATATACCAACATACAATAACAACAACCCAGTATAATCCCATTAGTGGAGTTTTGGGGAGGGTAGTGTGTACGCAGACCTTAACCCCAACATATATATATATATATATATATATATATATAAAATTGTTTTTGCGGGGCTCCTCCGCCAGCTTCGATCTTTTAGATTCTTACTACATATGTTTCCATTTTATTTCATCTAAGAGTCTTGAAGGAGATCCAGGATGTGATTGCGCAGTGCTTGGCTTCTTTCAATCCACTAGATTGTTGGCTTGATTTTTACCTTTTCTGAATCTGTGCAGAAAGGTTCTTTTGATGCAATTTTGATGGAGAAGCAACCTGAATCATCATTGGGATACTGTGTCACTATTCCACCCCCTCAGCAAGGCACTCGTTCACCTCGGCCCGAAGCAATTTTTAGTCCTCCTCCTTTCCCATCATCAACAGGTCCTCCTATATTTCCTCCACCTAATGACCAACCAAACCAGATTCCTTATCAAGTATATCTAATTATGCTATTGCTCAGGACTTCGCACAAAATGCTGTTGTAGTTGCTGTTGCAGCTAGGGCTGCTACTCTTGCTCCGTTAGCTGTGAAAAAACAGACAAGAAATGCAACAACTTTTCCTCAAACCTTGATCTACTCTCGTTTCATTATAAGAACGAGACTCGAGTTGACACTTTACTTGGCCACTGTGCTTGTTCTCTGTGGTAAGTTTTTAGTTTAAGAAATGGGAAATTATCTATCAAGGTTACCCTTTCTGAGTACTTTTGTCCTTACAGGTGAAAAAGTTTTAATCCGTGCATCTGAATGTGACTGCAGGTAATAGATTATATTGAAGACATATACCGGTCTTCATGAGATTGCTAACTCTTGTAAGAACTTAGGGTATTTCCTTTCAAGCCCAAATGCACGCCCAAGAACCGAATGTATCCTTGACAGAGCAAGGCCTTGTAGCTGTCTGAGCTGGCTTCCCTAAGCTCCACTCAGTTCTATACTTCTGTCGCCAAATGATAAGCGCCACCTTCGTTACTATTGCAAGGAACCGTCCTAACTTGATCAGACTACCTTTGTGTATATATAATCAAGCCTCAAACTCCTGATTATCTAGCCCTTGGACCGCTTGATGCTGGTTTTGGAGCCATCGTGCAACACTGCAAGGGATTGCGGCGACTTTTGCTTTCTGTCCCCCTTATGGATCACGTGGTCGAGTACATCAAGGCCCATGCTAAGAAGCTAGAGATGCTCTCCGTAACTTTTGGAGGGGATAGTGATCTAGGCCTCTACTACGTGCTCTCCGGTTGTGGAAGCCTCCATAAGTTGGAGATCAGGGACTGCCCCTTTGGCGACAAGTCTAAAAACATCATAGAACTACGAATTGAACACCACATAAAATGAAACAAAAAATGCACACAAGTCTAAAAACATCATAGCCAAAAAGTCAACTATTGGTCAAACACTTCAAATTCATTAAGCCTTTAACTTTCAAATTTCAACAATGTCCGATAACTTGGGCTAGGGACTTCCGAATTTGATTCCGGGCATACGCCCTAGTCCCAAATCGCTATACGGACCCTCTGGGACCGTCAAAACACAAGTCTGCCAGTCTGGGTCCGTTTGCTAAAAACGTTGACCGAAGTCAACTCAAATGGATTTCAAAGCAAAAATTCATATTTTTCTCAGTTTTTAACATAAAAGCTTTTCGGAATCACGCCCGGACTGCGCACGCAAATCAATGAGGACTAAAATGAGGTTTTAAGGCCTCGAAACACAGAATTTGGTTTTAAAACATGAGATGGCCTATCGGGTCATCACACTCATGTACTCAGTGACACCGGATTTTGGGAATGTATTTTATGTCAGTAACTGTGAGATTTTCTGTGGAAATCAAATATTATATTTTCAGTATTTAAAAGAAATGGTGTTTCGTTGAGAGTTATCGGCTTGCCTAGTATTGAGATAGATGCCATCACGACTTGTGAGATTTTGGGTCGTGACACTATTCCAGAAAAAACATTGTAGAAAGTAACAAACTAAGAAAGCAAAAAGTCAAAGTAGAAATAGTACGAAGTCTTGCAAATTTAAAATGCAAAAATTTCAGAAGACATTTTCAACAATCGATGATACGACGCATGTAATTTCCTTTGGTTCATCTTCATGATTGCTTGACCATTCCATAATGGCCCAAATTCCAGCCTGAACTTTAGAAATTAAAGCAGAAACTGCGACAAATTAAAATTAAAATTAACCTGTGCATTATATTGGTAATAGTGCTTGCAAAGTTTAAACTAATAGTTGAGAAATTAGTCAAATAGAGAAAAATATCAAATCAAAGTTTAATATTACAAGTAGTTTAATGAATTTGAATTATTGGAAGCTGTAAATGTTGTATAGCAATAGAATGGTGTTTACCATCTTGTGATGTCTAAAGATAGATAAAATAAACGATATCCCGGTGCACAAAGCATCCCGCATGAGTTTGCTTTGCAGTTTGTAACTTTTCACATTATGAGTTTGCTTTGCAGCCAAAGTTGGTGAGTCTATGACAGAGTGCTATCGAAGCTTAGCATCACCAAAACTAGCGCGGAAGTTGAACAACAACCAACGCATTGTTGATTTGGGAGGGATGAAAGTGTGAGCTTCTTGTTTGTTTTGTTGTTTCACAGAAGACGGAGCAAAATTATCTACACATGTAGAGCTAACAACAACTACAGCTACCTGCACATGTTTTTCTTTCATCCCATGTGCATCAACTTGTTGCGACTCACCACTGGAAATACTGAAATTTTTGGTTCTTTTAGATATATATTATCATATAATTATTACATTGAAGAAAAGAAGGCTGATCTGTTATACCTCATGAACATCAGCTGAGGAAGGTCCTTCAATTTTGCTCTTAAAATGATGGTTTCCTGAAGGAATAGACTTGTCTTTTATATTTCCATTTGCTATAAGGGGAGAACAACCAATATAGCATTGCTTCAGAGGCTTTCCCAAAATAAAGTGAGCAGCCTTGTCCCAAAAGAATCAGCTTATTGAATCTGCTGAATAATCTACTCGAATTGTCGTTACCACTGTCTTGCCAGCCTATCAAAAATATAAAATGTTTTGTTCAATGAGACTTTTGAAAGCTAGTGTAAAATGAGACAACTCTTTGACAATGAGTACCCTGGCAATGTTGTGCAACATCTGCACAATTCGAAGTGCTGTGGTTGAATCCAAACCAGATGTTGGAACAAAAGTGATGGATTCAGAAGAATTTCATTTCCAATGCATACTCTTTCTTCACTGTTATGTAAAGTGAATACACATGAAGCCTCAACTCCAAATGTGTCAAAGGGGCTGATTCTTGGTGCGTGTGAATTCCATCAGCCTGCATCACAATTAAAACTCTATGCTGGGCTGATTGTGAAAGATATATAAAAACTTGAAAAAGCTGAGATATAAGATAACTTTCATGTAGTGCAGAGGTTGCCCACCTTTTGTTTCAGTTACTTGTTGCTATCCTCCAAATCCACTTCCTACAGCACTCCCATGTATGTTTCTGGACTTGAGGAGTAACGTATGATATGCAAACAACTAAAGCCATGCCCAAAAAAGAAAAGAAAAAGTATTTGTTATAACTCTGTATTTGTAAAACAATTCTGGAAATAATAAAATAAATAAACAGAAATGTAAACGCAATGAAATTAATCCGAGCCCACTGAATTCACAGTGTTTCCTTAAGGAATTTAATCCCCTCCTAGTACCCAAGGTTATGGATTATTTCCTCCCAGGATAGAACGAATTTCACACTGGTGTAGTGGTACTTCAAACCCCAGTGTTTCAGCGAACTCAAAGTTCGGTAGCAAATCACACTTACTTGCTTTCTTTGAAGATGAAAGTATGCAGAAAGAAGGAGGAGAACTCAGAAATTAGTATGTAAAATCTGAGAGAATGGACTTGTATTTATAGCCAAAGTTGGGCTGAAATCTGAAGAGGTGCAACTCTTCATAATGGCTGTTTTTGCAAAAACGCCCATAAAGTAAATGCCATGACATAATTGGCTATTTACTCAATAATAAAGAGGGAAAATTGAAGGGTAGTTAATTTTCTGTTACAAAACAGAAAACTAAATTCTGGATAATAACTGAAATGGATTTAATATTAATATTTATTTTAATATTAATATTTTGTTATTAAAACAAATATTTAATAACATTTCTGTTAATATTTACTATTAACAAATAAATTTGGTCCAAAAAATAATCTCTCGATCGATCATTTGACCAAATCCAAATCCAAATCCAAATCCGAATCCGAATCCGAATCCGAAGCCGAAGCCGAAGCCGAAGCCGAAGCCGAAGCCGAAGCCGAGGCCGAGGCCGAGGCCGAGCCGAGCGAGCGACGACGACGACGGCGCGAGGCTTGCTTTCTTCTCAACTCTTTATTAGCTAGAAGAAGAGCAATTTCTTATATACCCATCAAAAGTCTTTTCCTCTTCCTATGTGGGACAATTAAGGAGGGAAACTCAAATATTACTCAAATATTTTATTTTCCCCTCCATTTCCCATTCACCCATTTTAAGCATTAATATATCATTAAATACTTAAAATCCCAACAGTATTCAATAACAATAACTTGAAAGATGTATTCTTACATGCATTCTGCAAAAGATAATTACACTGGTCAAACTCTGCCACATATAATGAGCGAAATGAAGGTGGTAATATACTCACATATTTGCTCACTTATGAACAAGGACCTGAATCCTGTCTTCTCCCATCGTATCTTCAACATCTTGCTTAATATTCAGAGCAGATTCTTCAAGTTGAGGGCTCCACTTCAGCTCGATACTTTTTAATGAACAAATATCCCCGAAACTAGGCGGAATCTCCTCAAGCTTACAACAGTCCCGCAGTCGTAATTTCTCAAGCGCAGGAAACGATTCCTCTCTAACCTCCCACTTAGCAAGATTCACTCGCTGCAACGTCAAACATTTGAGATTCTGGAAGGTGTCTTCCTCCCCCATGTTCCATTCTTCCCCCTCGATGATTGCGTCTTTAATATACAGCTCTTCAAGATTGGACAGTATTCCTATTGTTGATAGTGAATCGGATGTCAGAGGAAACTCACGCAAACACAACATTTTCACACTCGAAGGGAAGTGAAAATCCCAAAGCCGATTTGTCGCTATAGAGAGCGTACTATCATTTGAATTTGAACTTATAAAAGTTACTTCGAGAGATTCTAGTTCATTTAGGAAGTCCAATTTCGGGAACTGATATCGCCCTGTTGAAGAATCCCATGATTCCTTGAGATCAAATCGAAGCTCGTGAAGATTGGGAAACCTTTTGAAAATATCCTCTGTGTCTTTTGAATGGGAAACTTCGAGTCCCCGTAATGATCTCAAGCTCTCTGACTTTGAGTCCTCTGCTACCAGTATTGGCTCATTCTTATCCAAATCAAAGAAGGAACAATTATATATAGCCAGCACTCGCAACTTTACAAGATTCCAAATTGTTGGTAATAATACCAAGGGTGGTCCGTATTTATTCACCCACAGAGTTTCCAGATTCAAGAGATTTGAAAAAGACGAAAGAGATTTAACTTGTGTCCGAATGTTTAAGTACCTCAAATGAACCAATGTGCATATTTCATTCAACAAAGAATCATTCACCATAATAAAAGAGTCATCCAGTTGCAACACTCTAAGAAGCCTCAAGTGTCTTAGGTGACATATATCATTAAGACTATTGTCACCAAACTTGTGTCCAGTTATCCTCAAAGAATAGAGGTGTTTACCAGAATGCCTATTGTTATGCCAAAAGTGCCACTTACGATATGCAATGTTCATTTGACGTGGCATCAAATCTGAAGAAGATGATGATGGAGCAGTACTTGAACTTATCTCGTCAAACAACTTTTCCTCTCTTGCTTTTATCAAACAAAAGTCATGCACAAGATCATGAATTTGGCATGTCCGATCGTCACCTATTTTATTGAAAGAAATTACCAAGCTACTAGAAATTAAATTATCCAGATAAATCGCAACCACTTCTTCCACACTCTTCATATCTCTCCGCTCCAAAAATCCTTCAGCAGGCCATAAAATTTCCAAATTACAGACTGGAATTACTTCGTCCTTCGGAAAACTTGCAAGGTGAATCAAGCACGACTTTAAGGGATCAGGTAAATGGTCATAACTTAATGCTATAACCCTCATCACGCCCTCTTCTTTTTGGAAAATAAAGGAATTCAAATTATTTCGAACTTCAAGCCACACACTCCTTTTCTTTTCCTTCCCTGCAATGACTCCAGCAATCAAATCAACCACCAAAGGAAGCCGTTTGCAGTTTTGGACTATCTCTTCTCCAACATCAAGTAGTTCATCAGGGCAACTTTCTTTTCCAAAGACCTTTTTCTCTAATAACTCCCAACTTTCTTCCTGTGTTAGCAATCGAAGGTCAAGAGGATCACTATGGCGTTGTGCATGCATAGCCACTTTCTTTTCTCGAGTCGTCAAAATAATTCGACTTCCATTCTCAACTTCAGGAAAAGGTCTTGTCAACTCTTCCCATGCTGCAGTGTCCCACAAATCATCTAAGACTATAAGGTACCTCTTTCCAAACAGATGTTTTCGTAGCTTATCAACAACATCAATATTCTCATTGAATTTCGAAGATGAGCCAACAACTTGATTAAAAAGTTTTTTCAGCAACTCCATCTCGTCATGGTTTTGATCGACTGTACACCATGCACGGATGTCAAAATGACCAATAACTGACTTATCATTATACACTTTGTACGCCAAAGTAGTTTTACCGGAACCCGGCATACCAGTGATCGAAATGACATCTAGCGTTTTTGGTCCACTGGTGAGCTTCCTAATTATCAAGTATGTCTCCTCTTTAAAACCTACGATTATTTTACCAGCTATTGATGACTTGCGCTCAACTGGCTTGTTGGGAGAGTTCACAACAATGACGCCCATGTTCTTGGGAATCTTCTCAAATATATTTGAGACCCCTTCTTTGATAAAATTGATCTTCTCTATAGCAAAGGGAAGTGAGAAAATAAGATGTAAGAGACCATTGTCTCTTGCAATAATTGAATTAATGATATCTTTTATCTCATATGCCACATCTAAAACATGTGCCCAGAGATCTTTATACAATTCTTGCTCAACAATCCTGAAGAAAGATCTTAAGAATTCTAGATCGTCTTTCACCAGCCTGATTTCTTCCTTTATCAAAGCAACTAAATAAGCATTGGAATTGAGCAAATCATTTAGGTGTCTAAGTAGAAGATGCATGAATAGGGGTGCATCACTCAAGGGAAAGCAGAGTTGAGATGAGTCCGGGGCTTTCAGGTAAACATCTTTGAGTTCTCTCTTGAGGAGTTCAATATTTTCGAGCAAGCCTAGAGTTGCACTGTTTGTTTCATTGGTACTCTCTGCATTCTTTGATTTCACTTCTAAGTCGCGAGCAATAGCTGATACGTCTCTGGTAAGTGCTCCAACACGTGCTAGGAATTCAAAGAACTGGCCATTATGAATAAAATCCTTAGGCACATCAATGAGAACGATTAATAGAAACTCTATCATGATATGAATGTTTCGAGCCCCTGGAGTGCTAGCGGTAATAACATTTACCATGTGCTCTTGTAGATGAATCAGATATTCTCTAAGAATGTCCGGAGAGGTTTCTAGGAGCCGCTCAGTGAAGCGTCCAACTTCTGCTGATGTTGAAGCTATCAATTTAGTAAAACATATGTGCATAACCTCCAGTTCAAATGGAATAGTCTTCAAGAGTAGATGTGCTAGTTTGAAGAGTCGAGAATTTCCAAGAAACTGATCATCCCAATGGAAGCGTCCCACTCTCTGAGCCATTAGTTCAAATTGAGGTAGGACATGTTCAACAATGTCATGCCCAACACAACCATTCAATATCAACCCGTGGAAATCTCTTATGTTGGCACATACATTGTGAAGAATCTCATATTCAGTCACGAATGGAGAAAGTTGTTCAGCCCAATGCTTGGAAAGATGAGGGAGATTCTGGAGGAGGAAGTCCAACTGCTCCCCAGTCATGGAGGCACTTGATTTAGCAAGATAACATGAGCCAATACAATATTCCATATTCTCCACGAGGCGAGGATGGATATGATGTATGCCTTGTTTGAACTGCATGTAGTAGCCAAAATCATATAAAATTGTTTCAACCTCTTGTCTTCTGCCACTCATTATATAATTAAAATTTTCCATATTTGAATAAGAAAGCTGGACATATGTACAAAAAAATGCCAGCTTCATTTTTAGCTTTTTTATTAGATCCACGTCAACAGCTTTTTGATTTTCTTCATTCTTTAAGCTCTCTATGAAATCCAGAATATTGACAATGTCCTTGCGAAGAGAAGAAAGTGACACCTGCCAAAAATACCAAACATTATATCAAATTCTCCCAAAGAAAGATGGTTAATTCTCTATATATTATGTTCTTAGAGTTTGAGAAACTGCTTATGTATAAAAAATAAGCATGTCAAGAAAATGGTTTACTATGCATATGTTGAAGGAGGGAATAATCACAACATACGTCGCGGATTTCAATATCTTCAACCATAGGTTCCTTTGTTGAAGTGGAAGGAGTAAGTTTTTGCACATAAACACCAATAGCATCAAGATACGCTCCACGACGCCCGTGAAATCCTACAATAGCTACACCTTCTTTCATCACAAGTGAAAATGGGGTTCCACCAGCATCAGACCCAAATGGTCCATAATTATTTGCATTAGTTATAAAACATAGAGATTTTATAACACAATGGCCATTATAACATCCAAATGTCCCCTTGATGCCTGTTAAATATTCCAATGGAGTTTCCTCAATAACAACCTGAGATTATTGCAAATCACATATCGGTTAAATTTCCAAAATTCCATAATCCCTTCCCGAACCAAACATGAATCTTTCGATTCATTTGGCTCTCACGCTCAATTACTTAAGGTAAATTCTCATATCTTTTTTTATGAATGTAATGAGCCTATCTTCTCTTCTTTGTTCCTATTCCAAAAAGATATCGAAACTAATGTAAGACCAAAATATTCGGAGGACTCTTCTGACAAAATATAAAATATGTAATTGTCAGCAAAGTTGTTTCTTTTTTTTTTTTCAAATCCAAAAAGCTCTTCTTACTTAGAATAGGTCGTCGATTCAGCATTAGATAAAGGGGGTAAAATCCCCGTTTTTACAATTTACTCGGGAATTTTGACAAGAACTGAGAAAAGTGCAAGAAGGTCATATTAGGATTCGAAATCTGTGACCAAAAGTAAATTTGGACAGTTAGCTGAATCCTCTCACTACAAAGGAAGCGACAAACTTAAATATGAATCAACCGGTGCATTCATATCTTCGACTTGAAAGATACCAATATAACTATAGATTTTACGTTGTGTGCACTCGAACTGCGAAAAGTTGCGACACTATCATATTAAGTTGACCAATAACGTGATTTTTCATATCAAGGACCTGGTAAGGTAACTTGAAGGCCGTAAGATAAAAAAATTACATGCTATAGCTGGTTCAATTGTCTTGATAATTAATTATTATTTTTACATAATTTAAGCTCATTGATAGGACATGACACAAATTTTAACTTGAGAAGTATGTTCCAGTCATGAGAAATAAATATGTCGACCATAATATTTTTGGACATACCTTATTTATTCGACCTCCATTCCCACCAAATTTTGGTGAGTCTATGGTAGTACCTTGTTCAGTAATGGTTCTGAACATGATGGAGTCTATACAACCTCCATGAGCAATCAATATTTCTTTAATGTGACTTTTCAACTTGTAATTCCATTCTAATCCACCAGTACTGCCTCCCCATGGCCCCACCAATATTGAGCCCGCTTGATCGTAACTCACTTGATTTCTCTTCACATGCATAACAAATTAGATCAATGGCTCCATTATCAAATTTTATCCCTATATTGGTAGTATTATTTTGCAGCGGAAAAAAAAACATAATGAATATAGTCACAGTCATGTAAAAGAAGAGATGGCAAGGTACCATTGTTGGCAATTTATTTTCACGTTTTGTTATTTTCCCATTCTTATGATCACCTGATCCTGATACCTATATAAGGTGTCAGAAGAGTAACATAAATTAATTGTTTAATGAAAGGGATCTCAAATAAGGAAGTAGAGGTGATTAAGCAAACAAGCAAATAATCACAACATACGTCATGGATTTCAATTATTTCTTCAACCATAGGTTCATTTGGCTCAATTGTTTCATCTTCAGGTTCCCGTGCTGAAGCAGGGGGAGTATATTCCAGCAAATAAACACCAATAGCATCAAGGAACGCTCCACAACGCCCGTGAAATCCCACAATAGCTACACCTTCTTTCATCACAAGTGAAAATGGGATTCCACCACCCTCAGACCCAAATGGTCCATAATTCTTTGCATTAGTTGTAAAACATAGAGATTTTATAACTGAATAGCCATCAAAACATCCTAATGTACCCTTGATGCCCGTTAAATGTTCCAATGGAGTTTGCTCAAAAACAACCTGAGATTATTGCAAATCACATATCGATTAAATAAGTAGCATAGTCGGAAATTTTGAAAAGAGTTAGAAAACTGCAAGAATGTCATATTAGGATTCAAAATCGGTGACCTAAAGCAAATTTGGACACTTAGTTGAAAACCTCTCAATGCAAAGGAACCGGCAAACTTAAATATGAAGCAACAGGTGCATTCATATCTTTGACTTGAAAGATGCTTATGTAATTATAGATTTTACGTTGTGTATACTAAAAATGCAAAAAGTTGCTACACTATCATATTAAGTTGACCAATAATGTGATTTTTTCATATCAAGAGCTGGTAAGATAACTTGAAGGCCGTAAAATAAATGAATTACTTGCTATAGTTGGTTCAATGTCTTGATAATTAATTATTATTTTTACATAATTTAAGCTCATTGCTATGACATGATACAAATTTATCTTGAGAAGAATGTTCCAATAATGAGAAATAAAAATGCCGACTATAATATTTATGGACTTACCTTATTTATTCGACCTCCATTCCCACCAAACTTTGGTGAGTCTATGGTAGTACCTTGTTCAGTAATGGTCCTGAACATGATGGAGTCTATACAACCTCCATGAGCAATCAATATTTCTTTAATGGGACTTTTCAACTTGTAATTCCATTCTGATCCACCAGTGCCTCCCCATGGCTCCACCAATGTTGAGTCCGCTTGATCGTAACTCACTTGATTTCCCTTCACATACATAACAAATTAATCAATGGCTCCATTATCAAATTTTATCCCTATATTGGTAGTATTATTTTGCAGCAAACCAAAACAACAAGAAAAGAATATAGATGCAGTCATGTAAACGAAGAGATGGCAAGGTAGGCAATTTACTTTCATTTTTATTATTTTCCCTTTCTTATGATCACCTGATCCTGATCCCTATATAAGATGTCATAAGAGTAACATAAATTAATTGTTTAATGAAAGGGATCTCAATTAAGGAAGTAGAGATGATTAAGCAAACAAGCGAATAATCACAACATACGTCATGGGTTTCAATTATTTCTTCAACCATGGGTTCATTTGGCTCAATTGTTTCATCTTCAGGTTCCTGTGCTGAAGCAGGGAAAGTAAGTTTCTGCAAATAAACACCAATAGAATCAAGGTACGCTCCACAACGCCCGTGAAATCCCTCAATAGCTCCACCTTCTTTCATCACAAATGAAAATGGGGTTCCACCATCCCCAGATCCAAATGGTCCATAATTCTTAGCATTAGTTATAAAACATAGAGAGTTTATAACCAAATGGATACCACAACGTCTAAATGTCCCCCTGATGCCTGTTAAATATTCCGATGGAGACGCCTTAATAACAACCTGAGATTATTCAAATCACATATCAGTGTGATAAGTAGCAGAGTCAGGAATTCTGACAATAATTCAGAGAAAGGTGCAAGCATGTCACAGTAGGATTCGAAATCAACAGGTGCATTCATATCCTTAACTTGAAAGATGGTTACAACAACAACAACTCAGCATAATCCTACAAAGTAGGGTCTGTGCACCCGAAAGATCCTGGCTAACTTGAAAGATGCTTATATAACTATAAGATTATGCTGCGTACACTAAAAAGGATGAAAACAGTTGCCACACTATCATGTTAAGTTGATCTATATCATGTTATTTTCATATCAAGAGCATGATAAGGTAACTTGAATGTTGTAAGCTAAATGAATAATCTGTTATAAGTGATTTAATTGTCTTGATAATTAAATGTTATTTTTACATAATATAAGCTCATTGCTATGACATGACACAAATTTAACTTCAGAAGAACGTTCCAATCATGAGAAATAAATATGTTAACCATAATTTTTCTAGACTTACCTTGTCTCTTCGACCTCCATCCCCACCAAACATTGGTGAGTCTATGGTAGTACTTTGTTCGCTAATGGTTCTGAACATGATGGAGTGTATAAAATCTCCATGAGCAATCAAGATTTCTTTAATGGGACTTTTCAGCTTGTAATTCCATTCTGATCCACCAGTGTTGCCCCCCCATGGCCCCACCAATATTGGATTCGCTTGATCATAACTCACTTGATTTTCCTTCACATACATAGCGAATTAAATCAATGGCTCCATTATCAATTTTTTATCCCTATATTGGTGGCATTATTTTGCAGTGAAAAGGAAATAGAATGAATATAGATACAATCATGTAAAGGAAGAGAAGACAAGGTACCATTGTTGGCGATTTGCCTTGATTTTTTTGTTATTTTCCCTTTCTCTTATTTTTTCTTATGATCACCTGAGTCTGATCATCCCTTTTTCAAAGTTATTCTTCTATTTAAGGTGTTAGAAGAGTCACTTAAGTCATTAGTTTTACGAAAGGGATCTGTGCTTGTGTGCGAGTATGAGGTGAAAAAAGTGAAGTAGAGGTGCTTAAGTAAACGAGGGAATAATCACAACATACATCATGGATTTCAATTTCTTCAATCACAGGTTCATTTGGCTCAATGTTTTTAGCTTCAGGTTCCTTTGATAAAGTGGGAGGAGTAAGTTTCTGCAAATAAACACCAATAGCATCAAGGTATGCTCCACAACGCCCGTGAAATCCCACAATAGCTCCACCTTCTTTCATCACAAGCGAAAATGGGGTTCCAGCCTCAGACCCAAATGGTCCATAACTCTTTGCATTAGTTATAAAACATAGAGATTTTATAACTGAATAGCTACCACAATATCCAAATGTCCCCTTGATGCATGTTAAATATTCCAATGGAGTTGCCTCAATAACAACCTGAGATTATTGCAATCGGTTAAATAAGCAGCAGAGTCAGTAATTTTGACAAGAATTCAGAAAAGTACAAGAATGTCACAATAGGATCCAAAATTTGTGTCCTAAAGCAAATTTGGAAACTTTGCCACTTCTTTTGCATTGAGAGGATTCAACTAACTAAGGTATATAAGAAAATTTTATTTACCCTTGCTACATAATTTTTAGATGAAGGAGATTCAATTAAACTCGTAGCTCTGCTGGTCTTGTGTTAAACCTAAGTGAGGATCTACAGTGAAAGGAACCGGTATGTTCATATCTTTGACTTTAAAGATGCTTATGTAACTATAGAGTTTATGTTGTGTACACTAAAAATGCATAAAGATGCTAAACTATCATGTTAAGCTGACATATAACATGTCATTTTTCATATCTTGATAATTAAATTGTTATTACAAAGTTTAAGCTCATTCCTACGACATGACACAAGTTAACTTGAGAAGAAGGTGCCAATCATGAGAAATAAATAGGTTGACCACAATTTTTTTGGACATACCTTGTCTCTTCGACCTCCATCCCCACCAAACTTTGGTGAGTCTATGGTAGTACCTTGTTCAGTAACGGTCCAGAACATGATGGATTCTATACAATCTCCATGAGCAATCAATATTTCTTTAATGGGACTTTTCAGCTTGTAATACCATTCTGATCCACCAATTCCTCCCCATGGCTCCACCAATATTGAGTCCGCTTGATCATAACTCACTTGATTTCCCTTCACGTATATAACAAATTAATGGCTCCATTATCAAATTTTATCCCAATATTGGTAGTATTATTTTGCAGTGGGAAAAAAACAGAATAAATATAGACACAATCATGTAAAAGAAGAGAACCAATTATTAGTTGATTGATATAATTATTTTATTTTATTGTTCTTGGCTTATTGCTAATTGTTTTTTTTTCCAATTGAAAAGAGCTCTTCAATCGGAATTTAAGTGTGGAAGTTAGTTGAACTACTTGTGATCAGGATTAATTAAGAAATGTTGATTAATTTGGTTATTTGATCTACTTTATGCAATTATCAACCGTTATACTCATGAGAACAAATTAATAAATTAAGAATCCGAAGTAATTGGAACTAGGAGTGTACGAAGAAAATCGACAAATCCTACCAAATCGATAATCTGAATCAAGTTGGAAAAAAAAATTCAACTGTGATTTGGTTTGGTATAAAAAAAAAAGTGATCCAACCATAATTTGGTTTGGTATTAACTTAAAAATTCAAACCGAAACCAAACCAACCTGAGATTACATATGTATATTTTAAAATTATTGTATTCATAAAATATTTATAATAAAGTAATTTATTAATATTTAATAAATTTTTTAATAATTGTTGTATCTTGCAGGGATAAAAGAAATATTTGGAGCATTATTTATATTTTTGTCCGGATATTATGGGGGGAAACCCGAAAAAATCAAACCAAAAACTGAAAAAAGAGACCAAAAACCCGGCTTTTACTGGTATAGATTTAAAACCCCGATATAATTGATTTAATTTAGTAATTAAATAAACCTACCGACCCGACCTATAAACACACCTAATTCGAACATTTATCAATTACCAGACAACGATAGAAGTTAATCAATTAAATAAAAGAAGAAGTTTTACTTTTCACCAATAAATAGGAACAATAATAAAATATTTATAGTTATTTAATTAAATCGATTCTTCAATTAGTTCGTTAACTTAATATTTTATTTGCGTTTAGAAATAGTTAGGTGAAAAATTTATTAGAAATAGTTACGTTATTCTTGACTCAAACCAATACCTCAAAATTGTTTGGTAATTCCCCTTTCTCTCTTTCTCCTTCAATTTGTTTTCCTCTTTCCATGATCTGATCTGGAGAAAGAATTGTAAGAATACAAACAAACAAGCAGAAAACATTTTTGCAGATATAGCCATGCATAAAACGTAGCAAGTGTTTTTTGAAGAATATTTCCCCATCGGACTTCGGAGTACCAAAACTGAACACACTTTTCTTAAGTTATTAGAGACAATGCAGAAAACATTTTTGCAGATATAGCCATGCATAAAAAGGCGACTATTATTAAACAAACTTTTCTTATGTTATTAGAGACTAAATGACTTATTACTTATATAGTGATTATTATTATTATTTTATATTGAACACATTTGAAGCTTTTGGCTAAGTAATCTTCGAAGTCTATGTGTCTTTACTTAGTACCATATTCAGATATTTTCTTTTTGTAATTCAGACTTCAAGGTTATAAGTATTAGGTTACGTAACTAAGAATTATAGTAGTCGTATGTTTTACATCGTCAAACAAGAATATACTTTTTGTTAGGTGAAATTTTAACTTATTTAAAGTTTTAAGTATTAGGAATAAGTGACTCTTCCTAAATAACAGGAAATTATTAATAAGCAAAATATTAGTAGATTAAAAAGTCCTACATATATTAGGAAAATAATTAAATGGCTATTCCTAAATAATAGAGAATTAATTAAATGAGTATTCCTAAATATTAGGGATATAATCAAATGACTATTTTATCTAATGTAAACTCTATTTTAAAAGGGTAAAAAAGACGAACGACATTTACTAAAGACCTTCGTGCTTTTAATATAGTATAGATAGAATAACTAACCTTTTTAGTTGATGAAAAATCTGAGATATATGGCTTTAGAATGAGGCAACAGAAAGTGTTTTTGTGTATGTATAATGTATGAATTCTCAACAAACCGACAGTTTGAGAAGAGAAGAGATAAGGGTATAAGGGCACCAAAATCATGAGGCTATGGAGAAAAATGATAAAAAGTGGTTGCGCATTAAATTTGAAATAACTCTCTTAAACATATTTCATATATTTAATTTAATAAATTGTGATTGTTAAATTTAAACAGAATTGTGAAAAAATAAAAAGAGGTAAAGGGAACTCACATTTGAAGGTGCAGGTTATATAGTTTCTGCTGTTTTTGGTCTATTTCTTGTGGCTAGTGCAGTACGTTGAGGTGCAATTCTTGTTTTCTCTTTTTGCCATATTTCTAGTGTCCGATACAGTCTTTAATGTTGTAGTTTTTAGGATTTGACAGGACTTTCCTCGAAAAACGGCAAACTTCCAAGTCCTTATTAGGCATGTTACACCAAGCTGTGATGAATTCTCTCAATGGATGAAGAAAATCATATAACTACTAATCATTACGGGATTTTAATCCCAAGTTGAGATCGGCTATATGAATTATTGCAGATCATGTCGTTTCGTTTCAGCTCATCTTAAAGGCAGTTTGTTTTATTAAGATTAGAATGTATGAATATGAATACACGTTAAAGAATACAACAGTTACAAGAACAAGATTCACTCGCATGCTATGACTCGACAAAAACAAATAGGTGCTCGTCACCTCACCTATACATTGTACTCAACAATCAAACGGGTAATAAATAGTCAAATAATACCTAATCCCTCAAGTCAAAGTTAGACACAACACTTACCTTGCTCCAAAGGCCAAATTTTAAGCTCAACCACCGCTTTTCCTGTAGATTCCACCTCCAAACGATTTGTATCTAGTCATAATTAACTTAATAACATTAATTATTGCTAAAGAAATCAATTTCAATACATAATTATAGGTTTCCCAAAATTTCTCCCAAAAAGTCAAAAATTGACCCGGGCCCGCTTGGTCAAAACTCAAGATTCGGACTAAAACTCATTCACCCATTTACCCCCGAGCCCAAATATATAATTAGTTTCGGAATCCAGCCCCAATCGAGGTCTAAATCCCAAATTTGCAAAAACTCCCAAATTCTTCCAAAATCCCTAATTTTTACCATGGACACCCTAGATTTTAGGTGGAAATTTCGTGAAATGCAATGACTAATTAAAGGAAAATGGTTTGGAATCACTTACCAACTCTTTGGGGAAGAATTGCCTTTTGAAAATCGCCCCTAGGTCTTCTATCCTTTGAAAGTTTGAGGAAATGGCTTGAGTCCTATTTTGGGACTATTTTTAAATCACTGGGCAGGCCTTCTTCGTGTTCGCGAAGGGCCTGCCGGGTTCGCGAAGGGTAGCGGCCCAGAAGGCCCACGCGTTGCAAAAGGTTGTACGCGTTCGTGATGGTTTGTCTCCCCTGGCCATCGCGTTCGCGAGCCTTGGCTCGCTTTCGCGTGGAACAACCTATAGATCCAGCCCACCTCCATTTACTCTACGTGTTCGCGTGATGCCGGTCGCGTTCGCGAAGAGCAAACCCCCCAGTTCTCCGCGTTCGCGACCAAGGCCTCGCGTTCGCGTTGAACAAACCCATCCTCAGCACAGCTTACCCTTCGCTATCGCGAAGCACAACGTATCAGAACACCAGTAGTAGCAAAACACACCAGATTTCTAAGTCTAAATCATCCCGTAGACTATCCGAAACTCACCCGAGCCCTTGGGGCTCCAAACCAAACATGCACACAAGTCTAAAAATATCATACGGACTTGCTCACGCTATCAAATCGCCAAAATAACACCTAGAACTAAAATTTTTACACCAAATCACATGAAATTCCCAAGAACACTTTAGAATTCCTATTTTCACCACCGGACGTCTGAATCACGTCAAATCAATCCTGTTTTTTTTACCAAATTTCACAAATAGGGTATTAATATTATTTTGGACCTGTACCAGGCTCCGGAACCAAAATACGGGCCCGATACCAACAAGATCAAACATTAACCAAATTCTTAAAACTATTAGATTTTTAGACTTTTAATTTTTCACAAAAAATCATATCTCAAGCTAGGGACCTCGGAATTTGATTCCGGGCATATGCTCAGGTCCCATATTTCATTACGGACACACCAAGACCGTCAAAATACGGGTCCGGATCCATTTACTCAAAACATTGACCGAAGTCAATTAAAATCAACTTTTAAGGCAAATTTTTTTTTTATTTTCATCAACTTTCAACATAAAAGCTTTCTGGAAACACGTCCGGACTATGCACGCAAATCGAGAAGAGTAAAATTGAGATTTTTAAGGCTAAAATGCGCGAAATCGTGTTCTAAAATATAAGATGACCTTTCGGGTCCTCACAAATTCATACATTATACATACACAAAAACCGAGAGGAGCAACCATTACATAATTTGTGTTGACTCAGTATATATCTCAGATTTTTCATCTTCAACATCAATTAAAAAGGTTAGTCAATCATTGTCTTAGCCTCGATTAGCTAAACAAAGTTTATTTAACTGATTTTTTATGTATGGTTATATCTGCAAAAATATTTTCTGCATTTACTTTCTTCAGTTCAAATTTGGCGTCCAGCCTTTGGTCATTTTCTACCTAACATCAATGATCTCACCTTCACCCTAATTTTCAACTTGTTATCTCAAGTAGTTGGTTTGCTGAAAAGGGGAGAATTCATACATTATACATACACAAAAACAGAGAGGAGCAACCACAACATAATCTGTGTTGACTCAGTATATATCTCAGATTATTCAGTCTTCAACATCAACTAAAAAGGTTAGTCATTTAGTCTCTAATAACTTAAGAAAAGTGTGTTTAAGTTTGGTTCTCCAATGGGGAAATATTCTTCAAAAAACAATTACTACTTTTTATGCATGGACATATCTTAAACCCCACAAACAGACAAATATCTTTCAGCTTTCTGGATATCTCATCGTGCCCCAACGTCTTAGCAAGCTTTTCAGTTTCACCGGGAGGATCAAAATGGGGAGCATAAGAGTACGGATATGAGACCTTGAAAATTGGTTATGGAGCATAGCGTTGGGCATTAGGGACTTTGACACAGTCTCGCTAGAGGAACGAGGAAGAGTAGCTGGTGGAGAAGCTACAAAAACATGAGTGGTCAAAGGAGCGGGATATGGGGTGGAGGTGGTTTTGGGAGGTGGAGTGTGAAAAGGTTGTGGGGAGATATCAGCAGCAGTGGGAATCTGGATTTGTGATAGCGGCGGAATTGTGACGAGGCTTTCGGTGTAATTAGTGGGAAATAATGGTGGAGGACGCCCACTAATCCAAGCTTGGTATATTTCAGCCACCTGTCCTTTCAACCTTAAGACCTCTTTCTCAATTCCGATTTCGATTCAACAATTTTTTCGGCGGGTCCACAACTCCTGTGGCCAAGTCTTTGCTAGCCATGGCTACCTTGCTTTCTGACTTTGTGTTGTATGGATGAAAAGGCAAAGTGCCACAAACTAACCACCCTATTTTATGATAACAATTACAATACCAAAGAAGAGCAAAACAAAGCCAACATGTTAGCGTTAGGGCATTTATCATATAGAAATATCACATTGCGTGCAATGCACCTAGAAATAATTGATGGTTTATGAATGGCTTCGGGGGTCACAAGGTCATTTGCCATCATCCCAATTTTGTTCATTTCAGCCTCCTCTTTTCTTTCATTTCTAGCACTTCTTGACTTGCTCATTTTCCTTCCTCTCTTTTCTTTCTAATTATCATTAATTTCTTTCTCTCGCCCTCACGTCCCACAAATTCATTTCCACTTTTTTTTTTTAATTTTTTTTTAAGAAAATGATTTGATCGAACCCTATGTAGGTTGCTTACGTATCATGTTCCACATGAATCAGACGAAGCGTAGTTCAGGAAAAAAAATGAATAAAATAAACTAAAAAAATAAGAATCTTTTTGGATTTTTTTTCATTTATAATTTTTGGTTTTTCAAATACAAGACAAGAAGTACTATAACAAAAGACTCGACAATCTAGACTGACAGACTCGATACTACTGTACATGACTAGAAATTAAAGGACAACATAAAATAGACTCAAAAATAAAAAGTTTCTTCAAGCAGCTCGTGTATGCAACGGCCCTGATTGGAATGGTCTTGGGGTATCTGTCATGCTCTGGTAAGTAAATCCACCCGTATGAGCAAAATGAGACCAAATAGAGTTAGTGACTCGAGACGCAATGCGACGCCACAACACTGTTATAACTCTGTATTTGTAAAACAATTCTGGAAATAATAAAATAAATAAACAGAAATGTAAACGCAATGGAAAGTTAATCCGAGCCCACTGAATTCACAGTGTTTCCTTAAGGAATTTAATCCCCTCCTAGTACCCAAGGTTATGGATTATTTCCTCCCAGGATAGAA